>SNQJ01S0003250.1:33206-52413 GCA_010110895.2 Picea sitchensis
AGAAGTAGAACCTTCTAAGAAGTCCTCTTACATTTATTATATCTAATTACCCATTTATTATATCTAACTACCATAGTGGGCCTTATTTAATAAAATAGTGGACCTAGTCCACCTTACATTGAATGACCTCCACTATTATCACTTTAGGCCCTCTGGGTCCCCCCACTACCTCTCTAGCTACCTTACATTACATCCCCCTTATGAAAGCGTTGTCCTCAACGCTTGATGTACAACCGTATACCAGGGTCCCATGGATAATTGTGGATCATAATGTTGAAGAAGACTGAAGAACCAAGGTCCCATGTAGAAAGAAAATCCACCATGCTGAAGTAGTCCAACCACCATTGTAAGCCCGGGTCCCATGTCCAAGTCCTCATGTGAACTCCCCATGGAAGATTTTGGAACCCAATAACCAACTCCAAATGATGCTCCAAAGACTGACACCTATCATGTGGATCCAAATAAGAATATCCATCCACATAGTGGAAAAGGGTCGTAGCAGAATCTGGAATGAATAATACCACTGTAGAATATGTAGACTGAACGCTGGTAACTAGCTCCTGATGTGGGACATTAATGTTCTCTACAGAAGGTGGAGTAGAGTCATCAAATCAAATATGAAAGTGGTTGTCATCTTAGAAATGACAACTATCCATATATCAATCATCACAATCTGCGTCAAAATCATACCAAGCATATATTTCTTGATTATATTCATCCCTGAGGACCTCCATAAGAAATATTTCTTGCATGTTATTCAATGAATCTTGAATACTACGAAAACTATCATTGAGGCCGTTTATGAGGCTGTTTGTGAGGCCATGTACAAATGCATCCAATCTGTCATCCAATGTGTGAAACAATTGGGCTTTGAATGATTCAAGAATTTCTTTCAGGTTTTGAGAAGACATAGCCATTTGAGCATCCTATGAACTCACCCAATAAGTTACGGCAGAAAATCGCGGCTTTTCTGGAAAAACCCTAAAAAACTGTTGAATTTAAAATGCTCATAACTTCACTTCCTGGACAACCTTTCGGCTGATTTTTTTTTTTTGAAATTGGGTGAAATTGTGAGAGGAACTCATATCTGTAATTTTTTTGAGAAAATTCGGCCTCTAGCTGCTACAGAAATAAAAACAAATCGCACCGCCGTCCGCAGAAAAAACCCTGAAAAATTGCAGATTTTAAAACTTCAATATCTTGACCTTTCGGACTCCGTTTCGGATGATTTTTTTTTCAACTTGGGTGTTTTTCTAAGAGGAACTCAGATCTACAACCTGTTTCTACAATTTGTTCACAGAAATATACCGAAAAGTTATGGAATGTCGCGGCCCTCTTTTTTCTTCTCCGAAAAAAAATCTGCAAAAATAAAAAATATTTGCCCACAATGTCTTCCAAGGAAAGTGCTCTGATACCACTTGTTAAGAACCAAGATAGATCTACAAATATAATCACCACAAATACTGAATACACAATAGATCCACAAGCAATATAGAAGAAACCACACTTTATTATTACCAAACCCTTGAGGTAGAGAAACACCATACAATGGATCCTGTTATGGAAGGGATCCTCTCATGTTCACTTGCCTCTTCGAGGGGGCATCCTCCTATTGAGATATCGTTCCAAATATAATACTTCTCTTCATGTCTCATTACATTTCTTGAATCTGTTTATATAGTGCTACCATCACCTAAGAACATTCTAGAGGAATCTTCTAGAATTAGAAACTTCTAAGAAGTTCTCTTACATTTATTATATCTAATTACCCATTTATTATATCTAACTACCATAGTGGGCCTTATTTAATAAAATAGTGGACCTAGTCCACCTTACATTGAATGACCTCCACTATTATCACTTTGGGCCCTCTGGGCCCCCCCACTACCTCTCTAGCTACCTTACATCATGATTAGCCTGATTTTAGCCAAGATTTATGCAATTATTTTTGAAAAGAATATTATCTTATGGGTAGAAAGTCGGGATAAAAGAGATAAAGGTCAGGATAGGTTTAGGAGATATCGTTCAACTATGGACCATCTTATTATCTTTAGGATAATCGCATCATAGTTATGGCATACTAAAACTAATCTTTTTTGTTGTTTTGTTGACTTTAGAAAAACTTTTGACAAGGTTTCCAGGAAAAGTTTTTGGGACATGATGGAAGATGTAACACCCCACTTTCCCCCAATATTGTGATTATTCACAAACTTCATGTGTCTATATTATGAGGCATGTAATTATGTTTTGATTAATATAAAAACCAAACCACTGACTAAGAGGGAACAACCTTGACATTACTGGCCATGATACACCAAAGGAAATTGATGAGGCAGGGACTGATTGAATGGTTGTGAAAGTTGGATCTAAGATGTATCAATGAAGAAAATAAGAAGCTTGCATATCAAGATAATCTATACTTGCAAACATAAAACCACACCTATGAACATACCCGACTTATACGAAAAACCACGTGACTATTAAAATAAGTGGCATAGGTGGTTGGGGAAGTTAATGACCGATGGAATTCGACCCATACAGAGAGAAAGGGTGATTGAACAATAGACAAGGGGATACCGTGGGACCTCCCCATACTGCAACTTATGTCTATAAAAATTCACATAGATCCTGAGGAGTAGAGAAGAAGACTGGAGAAGGAAAACACATGAGAGAGAGGAAGAGAACAGACAACAACAAAAAAAAAGACCTATAGATGAGCAAGAGAGAATGAAGTGAAGAGATTTGGAGGTGCTGAGTGAGGAAGAGAATAAAAAAGAATATCTTTCTGGAGGAAAACATGAAGCTTGTCTAAGTTATTGATGATCACCCTAAACAAATAAGACCTAGATCCCAAATTGGATGAATAGTGGAGGAACCTTTTTTGATGGATCTAGGTCTTATCTGTTTAGGGTGATCATCAATAACTTAGACAAGCTTCATGTGTCAATCAAAAAAGGTTCATCGTAGGTAGAAGATGAATATTCTTTGATACCCTGATTTCGAAGCAGTGAAACTGCCTAAATCTATCAAACATCGAATGGACGATATCAAAGTGAAATATTCTTCAATGTTGTATCTGCCATAGTTAGAAGATGGATATTCCTTGATACCCTGATTTCGAAGTAGTGAGTCTACTTGAATCTTTCAAACGTTGAATTGATGGTATCGAAAGGGAATATTTTTCGATGTTTCATATGTCATAGGTAGAAGATGAGTGAACTAGGAGAAGGCCTGAACGTCGATGACTATACTTTTATATGAATAGAAGTTCCACTATGGTAAGTTAGGTAGGTACCATATCGGTTCCATGTAGCTACCATGTCATATGGAATGAGTGGCGAGGTGCTTGGTGGATGCCATGTGGTAGTGAGATAGATGTTGACCATGAAACCCAAGAACTTTGGAAGGCCACAATTGTCGATCCAGAGCTCAATTTTGAGTGAAATTACAGTCATTGGAAAGATCTTAATGAGAAGAAGATGATAGTGTTTCTAAAGAGATATTTTATATGGTTAAGGAAAGTGAATGTTTTTTGATACCCCATTCCCTTGGAAGCTATTAAGGGAGCTAGGTCTATTACAGAAGAGATAAAATTGCCTTATGAGTTGAGGGTTACAACAATCAAGTTTTATGAGAACGTTATTACAAAATTTAAGAACCCTAAGGGATGATCAAAAGAAATTAAGTGCAATATGTCACCATGATCTTTGAAAGAAACTAAGGGTCCTCAACGTTTTTTTTCTCCGTTATGGGTATGGATGTTAATACTAATAAGACTAAAGCCACGGTCATTAAATCCAATAATATCACTTATGATACCTTTGTATATGAAAAAAAAAACTTGGAGGAAGTGACTTCATACAAATATCTTGGAATAGATATTCACCACAAGATCAACTGGAATTAGAGGATTGAGAAACGAATAAATGGAGGATGGAAATATTTTTATGGGCTTGAAAATAGTTGTAAATCAGTCGATCTTTGTATATGGGATAAGTAGAAACTCCTCTTTGAGATGTTGGTTACACTTGTTATTCTTTTTAGATGCAAATTTTGGGGATGTAGTGTCTCTCGATAATCTTGGAGAAAGATAGAGAAAATACAAAAGAATTTTATAACCTATAATCTCAAAATTAAAGGAAATACACCTTATTCCATCCTCCTCTTAGAGGCAATCCTTTCCCCCATTCAGAGTGTGACTATGACTAGATACCTAATGTGTAAGAACAAGTCAAACAACATGGAAGACAAGAGGCTTCCTAAAATTGCTTCAAACTCCAGTCGTAACCACCTTCGACTCAAGTGGGGATGGAATAAAGATGCCCAGTCTTGGCTAAGACATTGGGGAATCATGGAAGAGAACGTTTTGCAGAATAAGGATATTATTAAAAATATTGTTAAATCAAAATTTAAGGAGAATATGTGGTGTGATAAAGAGGTAAGCAACCCTAATCTAGAAGATCAAAATGGTCTCTTTGTTCTGAAAACTATAAATAAAACAATAATAATTTATAATATAATAACCTTACGAACAACATGAATATGTTTATAAAAGCCTTATATTAATGCTAATATTTATGCCTTTATACTGAAGTTGTACTTGGGCTTACTAGTTTATCTTTTGCCATCATTTAATTGAATTTAGCATATTTTTTAGCATCTCTAATAATCATTTGTTTGTTGATATATATCTTTGTCGGATGCTGCAAATAAGGAAAAAAATATTAACTTTATTTTCCACCTAACATATAGCTCGTACAATTGGCTCTTCTTTTGTCTTAGGAAGGTACTATCATATTCTATAGGTACTCAAATTTCTTGAAAACTATTAACCACTTCCGAGACTCATTTCTAGGCTATATTACACTTAGTATGTTGACCTATAGGGGAATCACTTCCATCATATCAATTTTCATCTCACTTCCCCCTAGGGTCATGTGGGACTCCCCCTTGTGTTGGATTTTTCCATCACTAAAGTGACGGGAGGTTTTATCTAAGCTGATAGTGGGTAAACTCTCCCACCATTATCACCATATTTTAGATTGGTTTAGTATTTTCCCAACCTACAGTTTGCACGATAACATTTTGGCACCATAGTCGGGGAGGATTTTGAATCCTCTTCCGTGCCCTGACGACACTTTGGCAAGCTATCCCAAAGAATTTACCCCTATATTTCCTGGAGAATCCACTTGAAAGACTTTTCCCTTACACCCTTGATAATCTTGTCCTAAGTCTCATCTGGTGACTCAATTATCGGACATACCTGAAATGAGCATTACCCGAGCCCCCAAAACACTTATAGGCATCGTAAGTGTTCACCCAAATCATCTTTTCCTCCATCATCTCCCACTTCCTATTATTTTCCATATACCTCTCTTACCTCTCCATCTTCACCTACTGCCTCTACACCTCCACTCTCATATGTACCCAGTTCACCAAGTGCTACATGGATCCCATGGGATAAATATGCATGCAAACCTTTAGACATGAAAAATATCCTTGGATCTCCTCACAAACTCCCAAGGGGCTTCAAGTAACAGTTCCCCAATGTTTCAGGAGATGACCTTGTTACAACCGAAGATCACCTATATGCCTTCCTCCATGCTCTTGAAGCTTATGACCAACATGAAGATGTCTGGATGAGACTCTTCTCTTACACTCTTGTTGGAAGGGATAAGGAATGGTATGATAGTGTTCTTCTAGGAAGAATCACAATTTGGGATCTATTTCAAGAATGTTTTTCCAAAAGTTTTGGAAAAATCAAATACTACCAGTCCCTTTATGACAAACTATATAACTACAAAACAAATTTAGGAGAAAGTATAAGGGGTTTCAATGATAGGTTCAATACCCTCGCAAGGAGATTTCCTCAATATTTCAAACCTTCTCATAGTACCATCCTCGGGTCTTACATGTCAACCATGAAATACCCCTACAAATTTCTAATTGGAAAGGGACACCCTACAACTTTAATTGAAGCCAAAGAAAGGTCATGTGAGATAGAAGAAAACATGACCTCGTCTCTCATCCAATAGGAGTACTTTCTTAAAGAAATCATTTAGATTAATCAATTTGATGACTTTGCCATACCGAACCCTCCCCACTATATAAGGACATACTTGTAGAGGGAACAAGAGAAGGCTACTAAAAAATATGTTGATTGCATGATGAATTTGTTGGGTAAGGAAAAGGAAACAACATCTAAAACAATACCTCCCCAAAAACATGACGTTTTTAAGGTTGAAAGAAAATGATCAGCAAGGTAGGATGTGTTATCTCTCCAAGAATCACTCCCTGACTATAAAAGGGTGTAAGCTTGGTAACTTAACCAAATGTTTAAAATAAAGGTATGAAGGTGGATCAAGTTGAATGACTTGATCATGAACTCACTCATAATAGATATACTTGAACATAATTAGATATATAAGGCTCTCAACTATAATTGCTCAACAATTTTAACAAAGTGAGTGATGAGAAAAACTTAAATCACCAGCAAGATCACATACACTAAAAGCACAGTGAAAGGCTAGTTACAATAAGCAAAACACATATGGATCTAGTCTAGCAATGAAGAGATAAGATAACTATTATATGCCATTACATAAACATAGAAAATGAATGTAATATTCATCCATAGGTATAGAAAGAAACAAGAGATGGAAGTCTGAACATTCATGGTGAAAAAAGATTTTATTCCAAAATATACTTAAAGATATCTGCTATGCAAAGGGTCCAGTCCAGCCCTCAAAGTTGAAAATACTCCCTCTATTGCTCTTCTCTTTGGTGCTCTTTATAAAGAAATTAAATTATTATCTAGATCCAAAATAAATGGATCTCATATCTTCTTCACCTATCTTTAGTTTGTTGAGTATATCCAATTCAAATTCGAAATCATGTGTTAACTGGAAAATACAAACTGTCAAATTTCTGGAAACTGAGGCTCAAAGATTCACTTATATTTTCCAAATAAAAATAGATATTGGAAAACTTAGAGAGGTTATTGAATATCAGCCTGTTCTTGTGAAATGCCTCTCTTGTTTCCAAAAATACCCTTCCAGTGCATCATACTCTCTTTCCCAAGTTGATGACTATAACAGGAAATTACAGAATTTTTTGCGTCTTCTTGCTGAAAAATAGGTCAAAGTGATGACTTGTCTCCTTGATATCCTCCATCAATAATTCGACCCTCTTCTTTTAAAAACATCAAAAAATAATTTCAATATGTTTCTAGGAGTTCATTTAATAAAAATAGTCATTTTGATCTTCTAAAACTGAAAAATGACCCATGTCCCTACAAACTAGGGATTGTTTCCCACTTTGACCAAACCACCCAGATTGAGTTCCACCTGCACTCGCTGATGAGGAAAGAAGTGATATTCAATGCTATGCATCTAGATGATCCCCAAAAATATTCCATCAAGGTCAAATTCGAAAGGAAGTCAAATCTGACTTTCCTCCTTGTACAAAATTTTGGGTCTATGTGATATATCACTTCATATAACTTTGGAAAAGTATACAATGTATCTTAGATTTATTATTGGAATCCTACTATCTTCACTTTTAAGTAAATTTTGTACCATACTATCACTTTTGAGCATATGTACCTTTGACCACCTCAACCAATTAAAACTCTAGTTGATATGAAAATAGAGTATTGCAGATTTTTGTGTATTAATGCTTTACTAGGTTTTTCCTCATAACAACCCATAATAACACCTTCAAGTTATTATCTCTATTAAATGAGTTTAATGAAGTAGTATCTCTCCATTTCAAATTCAATCACATGCTTCCAATACCTCTGCACATAGAAAAAACCTTTAAAGAAAATACCTTTGTCCTGAAGAAAAACTTTGCAATCTTTCTCTTGATGGTGAAATGAAACCTTTGATGATGATATAGATGTTGAATAGTATCTTTAGTAGTCTTTGACATCTCCAAAAATCTTCATAGTCTTCAATATCCTGTAGTGTGATGACAAAGAACTTCAATATACTTCTATGGCAGCTAAGGAATTCTTGACCAAAAGGAGAAAGGCCACTTGGTCTTCTACTTTATCATCTGCCTCAAAAAATGGAAAAGGATGATGATTTGTATCCTTTTAATTCTTATCTTTCATTAGAAACCATCCACACGTGATCTGGAAACAAAAATTAGTGATTTGGGCAAAAAGATGACCATTCTGCCAATTTTTGTGCTTTCAGTGGCTTAGAGGTAGAAAATCACGGAGGGTAAGTTGCCAAAAGCTCTAGTTTTGGTGGCTAACAACACCTCAAAAAGTGGCCCTTAGCCACTGAAAGTGAAAACTTGATGTTTTTTCTAATGAAAGTACAAAATCTTTTTCGTCTCAAAAACACAAGTCTAAGACTTATCTTAAGGACAGATAACTCAAAAATACTAACATTTTGTCATCAAATGACCTTCCTATCACCAAATAACAAAAATTTGAAAAATGTATTTGAGGAGATAACATCTGGCTCCTATTGGGGATGAAAGCCTCCCTGTGAGGTTTCAAGGAGCATAGATCTGATGCTTTTCCTGGAAAAAACAAAATACAAAACCTAGTCCAGTGTTCCATTGGGCATGGAGTCAGCAATATAATCACCTTATGACCACCTTTCAAGAGCTTCCTTTATTCACACAAGCTGACTGTTATTTCTACAAACTGAAGGAAAAGAACTGCTTAGGCTGCAAGCTTATTTCCTACACTACTCTACTCTAACCAACTCTGAAATTTCGTTAGGTAAATACTGACTTCCATAACAACCATTGAAGAAATTTTAAAATTGAAGAAACCTTTTCTCTGTCACTAATAAACAACTGATATTTGAAATGTAACCACACTTATAATAATTCATTGAAGAAATCATACTCACCTAGAAAAGTTGATGAGTTTAAAAAATCTGAAATCTTCAAATTCTCTGAAATGTATAATTCCATGAAGATTTCCACCGGGTCTTTGAAACAGAGATTAGAAACATGTTGATCCATGAAGAAATCTTGATCATCCATGATTGTTCCTCTGCTTGAAGATTGATCATCTTCTTGTTCTCTTGAGATGAGATCTTGATCATCAATCACTAGAATTTCCTCATCAGAATAGTGCTCAGAAGATGATCATAGAGCAGTATTTAAATGACAAGGATTATGATCAGCTAAAAACATGTAGTTTCCTATGCAATCATTGGTTATCATAGGTTTAACTAGGTTTGCAAACTGATCATAAAATTCACATGCATACATGTCTCTGGAATACTCTGCAAATGTTGAAGAATTTGATTCACAATATGAAATAAATTCACTTGCTTGCTGTTGTTCCAAATCTTCTTTATACTCTTTACTTTCCTGCTCAAAATATGAACTATACTGACATTCTGTTGAGTCAAGTACATGCATATTTTCAAAATCAACCTGCTCTTGGATCCTCTTGGAAGCACGGATGTTCTCCTCCACCTCTAGAGAATCTTCAAACAATCTGCTTAGGGATGAAGACTTCCTTTCTAGCAGGAGAAGAACAAGCTCTTTATGCTAAGCCATAACATAGTATACCATGGCAGCAATCTTAGTGGGCCAGATCTCCAAAGGCATGTCATGATATATCTTGTAGAATCTTCTATTGAAAGCAACCAAAACTTCGTCCGGCTCTCTCTTCAAAGCATAAAAATCAGCAAGGTGTGAATCTAATGATTTACGCTTACACCAATGTTTTGAAAAATCATGGAGAACTCAATCCAAGAGACAATGGAGTTATCTCTCAGACCCTTAAACCATATTGTAGCATCTCTGAGTAAAGACTTAGAGAACAATCTCATGATCACATCATCATGAACAATCTTGAATTGATCAACAAAATTATCAAAAGACCCCAGATGATTCTCGGTTGTGATATGATCCTCTCTAGAAAACTGAGGAAGATACTCAAAGCAGTCAATACGATAAGGATGAAGAATAAAGGGAAACTTTAAAGGTTCAAACATCTTCATCCTGATTTTAATTTGAAAGGTTGTGGGTTGATCATGAGGGATAGAAACTTGTTGACAAGGTTCGAAAGTTATGGCAAAAGGAGCTTAGATATGACAGGATCTTGAATCAATCTTAATTTCTTCAAAGTTACCTGGATGATCAGATTCAGAAGGAATTTGAATACAATGATCATTTTTACGAACGAGCTGAGGTAAAGCTACTGAATCTACTTCTACAAAACAAAAAATGATTATCTTTACATGCAAAGGGAACAACATGAAAGAGATAATAAAGAACAACAACAGTTCATTAAGCAGACTAATGAACTGATAACTGGATTTGAAATTCAGCCTCTTTATATTCTTTCAATCAAATCCTCCCCAATGGAGTCTTTAATCGTGGAGTCGCTAGGCATATGGTACAGTCAATTCTGTGTCCTCCTTTTATCTACCATCAAAATTTGGATCTATGTCATTCTTCCCAGGGAAACTAGCTTCACTCTCGTTCCTCATAAACGATACCAATTTGTTATCTCTCCAAGAATCACTCCCTGACTGTAAAAGGGTGTAATCTTGGTAACTTAACCAAATGTTAAAATAAAGGTATGAAGGTGGATCAATTTGAATGAATTGATCATGAACTCACTCATAATAGATATACATGAACATAATTAGATATATAAGGATCTCAACTATAATTTCTCAGCAAGTTTAACAAAGTGAATGATGAGAAAAACTTAAAATACCAGCAAGATCACATACACTAAAAGCATAGTGAAAGGCTAGTTACAATAAGCAGAACACATATGGATCTAGTCTACCAATGAAAAGATAAGATAACTATTATCTACCATTAGATAAACATAGAAAATGAATGTAATATTCATCCATGGGTACAAAAAGAAACAAGAGATGGAATTCTGAACATTCATGGTGAAATAAGCTTTTATTCGAAAATATACTCAAATATATCTTCTATACAAAGGGTCAAGTCAACCCCTCAAAGTTGAAAATCCTCCCTCTATTTCTCTTCTCTTTGGTGCTCTTTATAAATAAATTGCATTACTATCTAGATCCAAAATAAATGTATCTCATATCTTCTTCACCTATCTTTAGTTTGTTGAAGATATCCAATTCAAATTCAAAATCATGTGCTAACCGGAAAATACAAACTGCCAATTTTCTAGAAAATGAGGCTCACATATTCACTTATATTTTCCAAATAAAAATAGATCTTGGAAAACTGAGAGTGTTTATTGAAGAGAAGCTAGTTCTTGTGAAATGACTCTCTCGTTTTCCAAAAATACCCTTCCATCTCATCATACTCTCTTTCCCAAGTTGATGACTATAACAGGAAATTGTGGATTTTTTTGTGTCTTCTTGTTGAAAAATAGGTCAGAGTGATGACTTGTCTCCTTGATATCCTCCATCAATAATTAGACCCTCTTCTTTTAAAAACATCACAAAACAATTTCAAAATTTTCTAGGAGTTCATTTAATAAAAATAGTGATTTTGATCTTCTAAAACTGAAAAATGACCCATGTCCCTACAAACTAGGGATTGTTTCCCACTTTGACCAAACCACCCAGATTGAGTGCCACCTACCCTAGATGATGAGGAAAGAAGTGATATTCAATGATATGCATCCAGATGATCCCCAAAAATATTCCATCAAGGTCGAATTTGAAAGGAAGTCAAATCTGACTTTCCTCCTTGTACAAAATTTTGGGTCTATCTAATATATCACTTCATATAACTTTGGGAAAGTATACAATGTATCTTAGATTTCTACTTGGAATCCTGCTATCTGTACTTTGAAGTAAAGTCTGTACCATACTATCACTATTGAGCATATGTACCTTTGACCACCTCAACCAATTAAAACTCTAGCTGATATGAAAACAGAGTATTGCAAATTTCTGTGTATTAATGCTTTACTAGGTTTTTCCTCATAAAAACCCATAATAATGCCTTCAAGTTATTATCTCTATTAAATGAGGTTAATAAAGTAGTCTCTCTCCATTTAAAATTCAATCACCTGCTGCCAATACCTCTGCACATAGAAAAAACCTTTAAAACAAATACCTTTGTCTTCAAGCAAAACTTTGCAATCATTCTCTTGATGGTGAAATGAAACCTTTGATGATGATATAGATGTTGAATAATATCTTTAGTAGTCTTTGACAACTCCAACAATATTCATAGTCTTCAATATCCTGTAGTTTGATGACAAAGCACTTCAATATTCTTCTATGACAGCTAAGGAGTTCTTGACCAAAAAGAGAAAGGCCACTTGGTCTTCTACTTTATCATTTGCCTCAAAAATTGGAAAAGGGTGATGATTTGTATCCTTTTAATTCTTATCTTTCATTATAAACCTTCCACACGTTATCTGGAAACAAAAAGCAGTGATCTGGGCAACAAGATGACCATTCTACAAATTTCTGCGCTCTCGGTGGCTTAGAGGTATAAAATCATGGAGGGTAAGCTACCGAAAGCTTTGGTTTCGGTGGCCAACAATACCTCAAAAATTGGCCCTTAGCCACCGAAAGTGAAAACTTGAATTTTTTTCTAATGAAAGTACAAACTCTTTTTCTTCTCAAAAAGACAAGTCTAAGACTTATCTTAAGGACACTTAACTCAAAAACAATAACATTCTGTCATCAAATGACCTTCCTATCACCAAATAACAAAAATTTGAAAAATGTATTTGAGGATATAACATATGGCTCCTATTGGGGATGAAAGCCTCCCTGTGAGGTTTCAAGGACCACAGATCTGATGCCTTTCCTGGAAAAAAAAAATACAAAACCTAGTCTAGTGTTCCATTAGGCATGGAGTCAGCAGTACAATCACCTTCTGAACACCTTTCAAGAGATTCCTTCATTCACACAAGATGACTGTTATTTCTCCAAACTGAAGGAAAAGAATTGCTCAGGTTGCGAGCTTATTTCCTACACTACTCTACTCTAACCAGCTCTGGAATTTGGTTAGGTAAATGTTGACTTCCATAACAACCATTCAAGCAATTTTAAAATTTAAGAAACCTTGTCTATGTCACTGATCAACAACTGATATTTGAAATGTAACCACAGTGATAATAATTCATTCAAGAAATCATACTCACCCGGAAAAGTTGACGAGTTTAAAAAATCTGAAATCTTCAAATTCTCTGAAATGTAGAATTCCATGAAGACTGCCACCGGGTCTTTGAAACAGATATCAGAAACATGTTGATCCATGAAGAACTCTTGATCATCCATGATTTTTCCTCTTCTTTAAGACTAATCATCTTCTTGTTCTCTTGAGATGAGATCTTGATCATCAATCACTAGAATTTCCTCATCAAAATAGTGCTCAAAAGATGATGATAGAGAAGTATTTAAATGACAACGATTATGATCAGCTAAAAACATGTAGTTGCCTATGAAATCATTGGTTATCATAGGTTTAACTGGGTTTGCAAACTAATCATAAAATTCACATGCATACCTGTCTCTGGAATACTCTGCAAATGTTGAAGAATCTGATTCACAATATGAAATAAATTCACCTGCTTATTGTTGTTCGAAATCTTCTTTATACTCTTTACTTTCCTACTCAAAATATAAACTATATTGACATTCTTCTAGATCAAGTACATGGGGATTTTCAAAATCAACCTGCTCTCGGATCCTTTTGGAAGCACAGATGTTCTCCTCCACCTCTAGAGCATCTTCAAACAATCTGATTAGGGATGAAGACTTTCTTTCTAGTGGGAGAAGGACAAGCTCTTTATGTTGAGCCATAACATAGTATACCATGGAAGCAATCTCAGGGGATCGGATCTCCAAAGGCATGTCATGATATATCCTGTAGAATATTCTGTTGAAAGAAGCCAAAACTTCGTCCGACTCTCTCTTCAAAGCATAAAAATCAGCAAGGTATGAATCTAATAATTTACTCTTACCCCAATGTTTTGAAAAAGCATCAGAGAACTCAATCCAAGAGCCAATGGAGTTAGCTCTCAGACCCTTAAACCATATTGCAGCATCTCTGAATAAAGACTTAGAGAACAATCTCATGATCACATCACCATGAACAATCTTTAATTGATCAACAAAATTATCAAAAGACCCGAGATGATTCTCCGTTGTGATATGATCCTCTGCAGAAAACCAAGGAATATACTCAAAGTAGTCAATAAGATAAGGATGAAGAACAAAGGGAAACTTTAAAGGTTAGAACATCTTCATCCTGATTTTAATTTGAAAGGTTGTGGGTTGATCATGAGGGATAGAAACTTGTTGACAAGGTTCAGAAGTTATGGAAAAAGGAGCTTAGATCTGATAGGATCTTGAATCAATCTTAATTTCTTCAAAGTTACCTGGATGATCAGATTCAGAAGGAATTTGAATACAATGATCATTTTTACAAATGAGCTAAGGTAAATCTATTGAATCTACTTCTACAATACAGGCAGTCTGCAAGCTTTCCTCTTTTAAGGTTGGATATATATAAGAAGGATGATGATTTTCTGAATATAAAAAACATAAAATTATTCTCTTTACATGCAAATGGAACAACATGAAAGAGATAATAAAGAACAAGAACATTTCATGAAGCAGACTAATGAACTGATACCTGGATTTGAAATTCAGCCTCTTCATCCTCTGTCAATCGGATCCTCCCCAGTGGAGTCTTTAATCATGGAGTCTCCAGGTAGATGGTACAGTCAATTCTGTGTCCTCCTTTTGTCTGCCATCAAAAGTCAGATCTATTTTGTTCTTCCGAGGGAAACTAGCTTCACATTCGTTCCCTGGCAATGGCGCCAATTTGTTATCTCTCCAAGAATCACTTCCTGACTGTAAAAGGGTGTAATCTTGGTAACTTAACCAAATGTTTAAAATAAAGGTATGAAGGTGGATCAAGTTGAATGAATTGATCATGAACTCAATCATAATAGATATACATGAACATAATTATATATATAAGTCTCTCAAATATAATTGCTCAGCAATTTTAACAAAGTGAATGATGAGAAAAACTTAAAATACCAGCAAGATCACATACACTAAAAGCATAGTGAAAGGCTAGTTACAATAAGCAGAACACATATAGATCTAGTCTACCAATCAAGAGATAAGAAAACTATTATCTACCATTATATAAACATAGAAAATGAATGTAATATTCATCCATAGGTACAAAAAGAAACAAGAGATGGAAGTTTGAACACTCATGGTGAAAGAAGCAATTATTCCAAAATATACTCAAAGATATCTGATATACAAAGAGTCCAATCCAGCCCTCACAGTTGAAAATCCTCCCTCTATTGATCTTCTCTTTGGTTATATTTATAAATAAATTACATTATTATCATATCTTCTTCATCTATCTTTAGTTTGTTAAAGATATCCAATTCAAATCTGAAATCATGTGCTAACTCGAAAATACAAACTGTTAAATTTATGGAAAAGGAGGCTCAAAGATTCACTTATATTTTCCAAATAAAAATAGATCTTGAAAAACTGAGATATGTTATTTAAGAGAAGCCCGTGCTTGTGAAATTCCTATCTCGTTTCCCAAAAATACCTTTCCATCTCATCATACTCTCTTTCCCAAGTTGATGACTATAACAGGAAATTGCAGAATTTTTTGTGTCTTCTTGCTAAAAAATAGGTCAAAGTGATGACTTGTCTCCTTGATATCCTCCATAAATAATTCGACCCTCTTCTTTTAAAAACATCAAAACACAATTTCAAGATGTTTCTAGGAGTACATTTAATAAAAATAGTCATTTTGATCTTCTAAAACTGAAAAATGACCCATGTCCCTACAAACTAGGGTTTGTTTCCCACTTTGACCAAACCACCCAGATTGAGTGCCACCTGCACTAGATGGTGAAAAAAGAAGTGATATTCAATGATATGAATCCATATGATCCCCAAAAATATTCCATCAAGGTCGAATTTGAAAGGAAGTCAAATCTGACTTTCCTGCTTGTACAAAATTTTGGGTCTATGTGATATATCACTTCATATAACTTTGGACAAGTATACAATGTATCTTAGATTTCTTCTTGGAATCCTTCTATATGCACTTTCAAGTAAAGTCTGTACCATACTATCACTGTTGAGCATATGTACCTTTGACCACCTCAACCAATTAAAACTCTAGCTGATATGAAAACTGAGTATTGCAGATTTCTGTGTATTAACGATTTACTAGGTTTTTCCTCATAACAACCCATAATAACACCTTCAAGTTATTATCTCTATTAAATGACGTTAATGAAGTAGTCTCTCTCCATTTGAAGGTCAATCACCTGCTGCGAATACCTCTTCACATAGAAAAAAACTTTAAAACAAATACCTTTGTCTTCAAGCAAAACTTTGCAATCTTTCTCTTGATGGTGAAATGAAACCTTTAGTGATGATATAGATGTTGAATAATATATTTAGTAGTCTTTGAAATCTCCAACAATATTCATAGTCTTAAATATCTTGTAGTGTGATGAAAAAGTACTTCAATATCCTTCTATGAAAGATAAGTAATTCTTGAGCAAAAAGAGAAAGGCCACTTGATCTTCTACTTTATCATCTACCTCAAAAACTGGAAAAGGATGATGATTTGTATCCTTTTAATTCTTATCTTTCATTAGAAACCATCCACACGTGATCTGGAAACAAAAATTAGTGATCTGGGAAAAAATATGACCATTCTACTAATTTATGCACTTTCGGTGGCTTAGAGGTAGAAAATAATGGAGGGTAAGCTACCGAAAGATCTGGTTTCGGTGGCTAACAATGCCTCAAAAAGTGTCCCTTAGCCACCGAAAGTGAAAACTTGAATTTTTTTCTAATGAAAGTACAGACTCTTTTTCTTCTCAAAAAGGCAAGTCTAAGACATATCTTAAGGACACTTAACTCAAAAATATTAACATTTTTTCATCAAATGACCTTCCTATCACCAAATAACAAAAATTTGAAAAACTTATTTGAGGAGATAACAGGATGAATAATTTGTTTTCAACATATTCAAAAAGTTCTAACAAAGACACATAGAGAGAAGGAAATTGGTTTCATCAAATGTGAGGAGAAATTTTTTTTCCCTGACGAGAACAAAAGGGAAGATTTTATAATCACGTCAACATAGCCCATCAGGTTCTAGATGAGGGGATTGAACACTTGATGAAGAAAATAAGGAAGGATCTTGGGTCTTAGACTTTGATGGTGCACACTCAAGCTCGTGCTTGAGTGCAGGAATAGTCTTGAGATCACCAGACAATGAGACTACCCTATTCTTGTACAGGATTGATTTTAGTATGAAGCCCTTTTCCCAGGAATGAATCTTTCCATTGATATGAACATCAAGTCTCTGCATGTAAGAGGATACTCAGACTTGATCGTCTCATAGGTTAACAAGAAATCCATTGCTAAGAACCCAAGGTTGAAACACTACATATATGTCATCTGGGATGCCATGAAGAAGTTTGATAACTTTTTTATTGAATTCATCCCTAGGGAAGAGAATCATTTGGAAGACAACCTTGTCATTTCTGCTTCTACATTAGATTTTTCAAAGAAATCGGTCTCTATAAAGTGGAAGTAAATTTCATACCTTCGCTACTTGATAACTTGGAACAATGGTAGGTTTTTGATAATGAAAACCAGATTCTACATTTTCTCTAGAATGAAGGTGAATTCTCGGAAGCCCATATAAACTTGTTGATGGAAAAGGAAAATATTGAAATCATTGGTTTATCTGAAGGACCCTTACCTAAAGGTGTCATCCCTGTGGAGATACTTTTTTATCAAAATTACATGTATAAGGGGAAGTCATCAAGGAAAATCGATGGTGAGGTCAATGAATTCAATATTGGCACCGAGGAATCCCCAAAGATGGTCAAGTTTGGAAAGGGAACAATGCCTCATGAAATGGAAAATTTGGTTTCCCTCATAAGATAATTTAAGGATGTTTTCTCTTGGACTTACGAATACCTGAAGGATTACCAAGAGGACATCATACAACATGATATCCCCCTTAAGGAAGGAACAAAACCCTTTAGACATAAGCTCAAGAAAATGAACTTGAAATTTTCTCCACGAGTCCAAAAGGAGTTGTAAAAAATGTTTGAGGCAAGAATAATTGATCCTATCAGGTACTCATCTTGGGTATCTAATCCAAACATAATCAGGAAAAGGATTGGTGATATCAGGATATGAGTTGATTTCATAAATTTGAACCAGGCTTCGCTTAAAGATAACTACCCTCTACCAAACATGGAGTACCTTCTGCAATGGGTCACCAAAGTAGAGATGATTTCCATGCTTGATGGTTTCTCAGAATATAATTAGGTGTCGGTAAAGGAGGATGACCAACCAAAAACTACTTTCACCACTATCTAATCCAGTCATTATCAAGAAAAATACTGGTGATATCAGGATATGCGTTGATTTCATAAATTTGAACTAGGTTTCGCTTAAATATAACTACCCTCTATCAAACATGGAGTACCTTCTGCAACTGGTCGCTGAAGCGGAGATGGTTTCCATGCTTGATGGTTTCTCAGGATATAATTAGGTGTCGGTAAAGGAGGTTGACCAATTAAAAACTACTTGCACCACCCCTTGGGGAACTTATAAGTATTTTAAAATGCCCTTTTGATTAGCCAACACAGGGACTTCTTTCCAGCATGCCATGGATTATTCTTTCATGGATTTGATCAAGAAAATTATAGATATTTACCAGTATTATCTTATCATTATCTCCAAGAAAAGGGATCAGCACATCCATCACTTAAGAATGATTTTCCAAAGATGCTGAGAATATGACATTTCTCTGAACCCTAAGAAATCAATTTTTGGTGTGGATAAAGGCAAGTTATTGGGTCATATTATTTCTAAACACAAAATCTCAATAGACCCTACCAGGATTGAAGCTATCAAAAAGATCCATCTCCCTAAACACAAGAAAGCATTGCGGTCTTTCTTTGTCCAAATTAACTTCATAAGGAGGTTCATTTTGAACTTCGTTGAAATTGTTAAACCCATTAATAGATTATTAAATAATGATTCCCATTTTTGAGTGGGACAATGATGGTAAGTTAGATGCAAGATACTAGATATATAAAATATGCAGAACAGAAACGAAATCCTAGAAATGACAGAATAACAGTAAAATATCCAGCATAATCTTCACAATACACAGAAATGATATACGAAATAGCAACAGAAATAACACTTTGAATCAGATAGCAATGTTC
>SNQJ01S0003250.1:52423-62771 GCA_010110895.2 Picea sitchensis
AATGAACCATTTATGAAGGCGCATTTGTGTATTGTATTGGACCTTGAGCCTTTAAGCTCTCGTCCTTTGGTAGATAGGAGGCATTTACTAGATTTAATGCTGGTAGATAGGATTTTTAAGTCTAGATTTGATAGTTAGAGTTCGAGAGGGACAAACAGATATAGACACCCTCATTGTATCATTGTAACATAATAGAAGCATTCAGAAGAGAAGAGAAAACAGAGAATATTGTATGAAGAACACCCATGTACAGACATTTGAATTAATAGAAGGAAGCTTTGATTCAAATTCATGGTTCGTGTTGTTTTCTCTGTGTATTGATGTTATGCTCATGAATGTTTGCTTTCTGGTTATGCATTTTCTTTGTATATGATGTGCATGTGATTTCATGTTTCAAATTGAAGTCTAAAAGGGAGAGAGAATGTGAAAAGAGTGCGCAGGCTGAAGCAGAAGTCTCAGTCGTGAATCTGAGCAAAGGAAATCAAAGACTGCTCTTGCAGGAAGTGCGCATAGTCGAAAGTATTCAACACTTGGGAAGTCGTTGAATGTTGAGCGCAAGGAGTGCGTGCAAGTCCCTCTGAAAGAATCAGAGTGGAAAATATCATGAGCTATAGCACCTTCGTGATATCGTCAAAGGAGAGCATCGGGTTCTTGCGCCGAAAAAGGTTTCAGGCAAGAGTTGCAAGCACGTGCAAGGTTTCTTTCTGAAGGTCGAAGTTGTGGAAAAACTCAGGAGGAATAGACCTTTGAACTCACTGAAGGCTAAGTGTAGGGAAGTTGTCGTTAGAAGTCGGAGGAAAGTGTCATAGGTTGGCAAGCGAGCAGACGAGTCTCGTGGAGAGACACTTCTTTATTTCGCAGAATCCTCAAGGGGAGAGCAGACGGACGAAATCTTTGGAAGATACTTCACGAGGTTCCGAGAGACGTTGGATCTCCCGGAAGTGCAAGGCAGTTACATCGCAAGCGTGGAGAAGACTCAAAGCACAGGAGGGGTAGCGCCGTTGATCCAAGTCGGTCAGGGCCATTTGATTGTTCATGAGATCGCCTATTGGGACCTCGTGAGGAAAGTGCCCTAAGTTTGGAAAGGAGAGTCGCGAGATTGCGAGGAGCGAGATCTCGACTACTCCGAGGATAGTGTGGATCCACAGGAGTTGGCAAGTGGACAGGTGGCACCTCGCATCTCGGGAACTCGTAAGGTAAAAGGTTCGAGGACTTGGCCATGGAAATCGCGAAGTTGCGAGGGAGCGAGGGAGCGAGTCTCGGCATCTCGGACATCGGGAGTCGACATAGAAGTAACTCGACCTCGTGAGAAGCGAAGTCGCGAGGGAGCGAGGTCGCGATAGCGCGGAAGTCCCGATAGAAGTGACGAGTGTGGACGGGTCAATTCACACGTGTGCATCGGAGTTTCGATGCCTCGGATATGGGAGGTTGGAGAACGAAAAGTTTGGTATCGCGAGTAGCGAGGTAGCGAGTAGAGAAGTCCCCCAGGGAAAAGTTAGCGAGTTGACTAACGTCTCAGGGCTCGGGGATCTGAGGGTGTAGCTCTCGACTGTTGGACTCGCAAATTCGCAAGTTCCGATCCTCCGAGGAGTTAAGGAAGGGGATCGCGCGACGAAGAGAATCTGTGGGTAGGAAAATTCCTGATAGGGAATTAGGAGAACCTTTGGGTTCTTCGGGCCGAGAAGAGAGAAAGGTCCTATGTGAGCGGACATGCCCGCGAGGGTGGCGTGTTTGCATCAAGTGGTATCAGAGAAGATTTATTTGTCTGTATATTTCAGGCAAGAGGAGCGAGGAAGGAAAGAAGCACTCTGATACACATCAAGGGGTATCAGAGTGAGAAAATCTCTCTGTTTTCTGTAGCAGAGAAGAAGAGAAAATTTCACCATGCCACCGAGGAGAGAAAGACAATCACCCGATCCAGAGGATAGGGGGAACCAGAGAGGAAGAGGGAGACAAGCGCAGGTGCCAGAAATGGAAAGGCAGATACGTGATCTCCGAGCGATATTATAAGATATGGAAGCAGCACAGAGATGCACAGCCAGTGCTGGAGATCTGAGTGACTCCGAAGGCGAAGTTGAAGTCGAACAACAAGGATACGTTGCAGGTGAAGATGCAGCCAATGAGAAATTAATTAAAGCTATCGCCCGGATGAGTTCAAAGACAAAGATGGAAATTCCAACTTATGAAGGGAATCTGGATGCAGAAGAGCTTCTAGACTGGATCCGAGCTCTTGACACTTACTTCGACTATGAAGACATCGAAGAAGACAAGAAGGTTAGACATGCTGTCACAAAATTGAAGGGACATGCAACATTATGGTGGGACAAGCTTCAAGCAGATAGACGTTCCAAAGGCAAGCAAAAGATTAAAAGCTGGGATCAAATGATTGCGAAGATGAAGGCAAAGTTCATCCCAAGGGATTATCAAATCACACTATTCAGGAGAATGCAGAACCTGAGACAGAAGTTGATGACAATGAAAGAGTATACTGAGGAATTATACAAGCTAAATATCAGGGTAGATCATCGGGAAAGCGATGATGAAAAAGTTGCTAGGTATATGAATGGCTTGAGATACGATATCCAGGATGAGATGAGTATGAAAACCATTAGAACGGTGGAGGATGCGTATCAGATGGCGTTGAAAGATGAGGAAAAGTTAAGTCGTAAGCCAGGACAACGAGGCTGAGGTAGGAGCCAACCAAAAGGTAAGTCAGTTGCCCAAGATAGGTTCCAGAAATCCAAGGACGACTGGAGAAAGCCTTAGACTAGAACAGAAAGAGGTGGAAGTTCACAGCGAGGCCAACATGTTGAACAACGAAGGCATCAGACAGAACAAGGCGGAGGATACGCTGATAATAACACATTTCCTTGTACCAAAGGTAGAGGAAGAGGTAGAGGTGGAGTCATCACATGCTTCACGTGTGGAAAGAATGGACACAAGGCAGTTGACTATCCAGATAGGAAGAAGGATGGAGGAGAAGCTCACATCGCCGAACCACAGAGGTGAAATGCTGAGGAAGAAGACACAGAAGACGGAAGGTCGCTGATGATGCGTAAGGTTCTCTTAACACCCGAGAAGGAGGTGGAGGACATAGCTCAGAGAAACAGACTTTTCAGAACCACATGAAAGACCAAAGACAGGAAGTGCAAAGTTATCGTGGATAGCGGAAGCACAGAGAGTCTCGTTTCAACCGAGATGGTGGAGAAACTAGAGCTGGAGACGACTGATCACCCGAGTCCATACAAAGTTTCATGGCTACAGAAGGGACATCAGGTAAATTTCACCAAACAGTGCTTAGTTGACATCAAGATAGGAGGATATAATGATAAAATACTCTGTGATGTTATTCCTATGGATGTATGTCATTTATTGCTAGGCAGACCATGGCAATATGACAGGAACATAGTTCATGATGGGAAGATGAACACGTATACTTTAGAGAAGAATGGAAGAACACATATGCTACTTCCAATTAAAGATAAAGAAGTAAAACTAGAACCGATAAATACTGTACTTCTCATGAGTGGGAAGGAACTTCTGGCGGAATTAAAGAAGAAGGAAGATCCACAATTATTTGTGGTCAGGAAACCAAGAATTGTTTTGACCAGCACAAGAGTGGATGATTTGCTGGAAGAGATTCAGGAACTTATGGAAGAGTTCACTGACATTGTGGTAGACGAATTACCTCATTCGTTGTTGTCGATGAGGAGTGTGACTCACCATATAGACCTCATACCAGAAGCTAGTTTGCCGAACAAAGTTGCGTACAGGTTGACGCCGTAGGAAAATGAAGAAGTCAAAAGGCAGGTGCAGGAACTATTGGATAAAGGACTGATCATGGAAATTTTAAGTCTGTGTGTCGTTCCAATGGTACTGAGTCCAAAGAAAGATGGAGGCTGGAGAATGTGCATTGATTCCAGAGCCATTAACAAGATAACCATCAGGTACAGGTTTCCATTACCACGAATGGATGACTTGATGGACTGTTTAAGTGGAGCCAAATTTTTTTCAAAGGTTGATTTGAAAAGCGGATACCATCAGATTCGCATGAGGGAAGGTGATGAATGGAAGACAGCCTTCAAAACCAATGAAGGGTTGTACGAATGGCTAGTCATGTCGTTTGTCTTGACGAATGCACCGAGTACCTTCATGAAGTTAATGAATGAAGTGCTGAAGGAATTCATTAGTAAGTTTTTCATTGTTTATCTAGATGACATATTGATTTTCAGAAAAACTAAAGAAGAACATCTAAAGCATTTAGCTGCAGTAATGAAGAAGCTACAGCAGGAGAAGCTATTGATCAACATGAGGAAGTCTTCATTTATGAAGAAAGAACTCATTTACTTGGGGTTTGTCGTATCGGCGAATGAATTGAAGATGGAACCAAGTAAAGTGGAGGTAATTAAAAATTGGCCATCACCATGAAATATTTTCGAGGTGAGAAGTTCTCATGGACTGGCTAGTTTCTACCGAAAATTCATCAGGAATTTCAGTGGAATTAGTGCAGAAATGATGGATACTGTCAAGAAAAGACATAAATATTTTCATTGGACTGAAGAGGCAGAAAAGAGCTTCAATCTGTTGAAGCGAAAGATCACAGAACAACCGGTTTTAGTGTTGTCGGATTTTACGAAAGTGTTCCAGGTGAAATGTGATGCAAGTGGCTTTGCCATAGGAGCGGTCTTGAGCCATGAGGACAGACCAATTGCATATTTCAGCGAGAAGCTGGATGAGGCAAAGGTGAAGTACTCCACGTATGACAAATAATTTTATGCTATCATACAGGCATTGAAGAAATGGAGGCATTACTTGATCCCGAAAGAATTTGTTTTGTATAGTGATAATCATGCATTACAGTTTGTGACTCAACAGGAGAAGTTGAATCAGAAACATGCTAAATGGGTAGAGTATATGCAGAATTTTACATTTGTGATTAAACACATTTCAGGCATTGCTAACAAAGTGGCAGATGCTTTGAGCAGGAAGTGTTTGTTGCTGCACGAGTTCCGAGTCAAAACATTGGGTTTTGAAAATCTGAAGGACATGTATGCAGGTGATGCAGATTTTGTAGAGGCATATGAAGCAGCTGAGAATCCAGTTCTCAGAGATAGAAGCCCATGGATAGATTATATGATCCAGGAAGGATTGTTGTTCAGAGGCAATCAACTATGCATTCCAAATTGCTCCATGAGGGAGAATCTGTTAAAAGAAAAACACAGTGGTGGATTAGCAGGGCATTTTGGCCACGACAAGACATTTGCAAAACTAAGCGAAGCATACTTTTGGCCAGGGATGCGGTCAAAAGTCAAGAAGTTCGTTGACAGATGTAGAATTTGCTAGCATTCAAAGGGGAAAAAGCAGAATGCGGGATTCTATCAATCATTACCCATACCAGAGAGGCCGTGGGATGAAATTAGCATGGATTTTGTATTGGGATTACTAAGGACGCAAAGAGGACATGATTCAATCTTTGCAGTGGTTGATAGGTTTTCTAAAATGGCACATTTTATTCCATGCCAGAAGACCAGCGATGCGACTCATATCACGATTTTTTTTTTAAAGGAGATCGTTAGACTTCACGGGTTACCCAGAAGCATAGTATCGGACAGGGATACAAAATTCATTGAAAATTTCTGGAGGACACTCTGGAAGAAGATGGGAACTAATTTGATGTTTAGTTCTGCCTATCATCCTCAGACGGATGGACAAACAGAGGTGGTAAATAGAAGTCTGGGAGATTTATTAAGAAGCCTGGTGACAGAGCACCACAGCAGTTGAGACAATGTGTTGCCACAGGCAGAGTTTGCATACAATGACTCAGTGAACAGGAGCACAGGCAAAAATCCATTCAAGATTGTATATGGCAGGCAGCCAAGAGGAGTTTCTAAACTGAGGGATTCAGAGCAGATAATGACCAAGAGCGCAAGAGCTAAAGAATTCACAGAGGCAATGGAAGAACTTCACAGCAGGGTGAAGGAGTGATTGCTGGAATCAAACCAGGAATATAAGCGCAGAGAGGATCAACATCAGAGACAACTTCAGTTTGAAATTGGTGATCTAGTTCTGGCGCATCTAAGGAAGGAAAGGTTCCCAAGGGGAACATACAATAAGCTAAAAATGAAGAAAATTGGGCCATACAGAGTCCTAAAGAAATTAGGAGAAACCCCTTATGAAATTGAGTTGCCGGATGAGATCGGAATATCTCCGACATTCAATGTCTCAGACTTATATCCTTATAAGGCTGAGGAAGCAGGAGCTGAAAGTGATGAACACCCAAAAATTCAGTGGCAAAAGCAGATGTTGATTGCAGAAAAGCCACAGATGGAGCGTATACTTGACAGGAAGGTGAGCAAAAAGACCAGACGAAAGGAATACTATGAGTATCTGGTCAAATGGAAGGGCCATCCAGTGGAAGATGCCATCTAGGAAAGCGAAGCAAAGATTCAAAAGCATGGACAGACCGTGCAGGAGCTCATAGACAGGAGCCCATGAAATTTTTCAACCCGAGGAGTATGATGCAAGAGCATCACCAACTAATCAAGCGAGCCAACACATCAAGCAAATATCAGCTGGATAAACAAACCCAAATTTTTGAAGTGCTTTGGGATTGTAGCGCAAGTCTTTAATGAACCATTTATGAAGGCGCATTTGTGTATTGTATTGGACCTTGAGCCTTTAAGCTCTCGTCCTTTGGTAGATAGGAGGCATTTACTAGATTTAATGCTGGTAGATAGGATTTTTAAGTCTAGATTTGATAGTTAGAGTTCAAGAGGAAAAAACGGATATAGACACCCTCATTGTATCATTGTAACATAATAGAAGCATTCAGGAGAGAAGAGMAAGCAAAGAATATTGTATGAAGAACACCCATGTACAGGCATTTGAATTAATAGAAGGAAGCTTTGATTCAAATTCATGGTTCGTGTTGTTTTCTCTGTGTAATGATGTTATTCTCATGAATGTTTGCTTTCTGGTTATGCATTTTCTTTGTATATGCTGTGCATGTGATTTCATGTTTCAAATTGAAGTCTAAAAGGGAGAGAGAATGAGGTTCAATTGTTTCTCTATCAGAGCCAGGAGATTCCTGCAAGGTGTGCAGTTGAAGTCATCCGCAAGGAGTGCGTTGATGAAGGCTCAGTAGTTTAACTTTTGTTCTCATTCACCCAGAAGTGGAAGTGGGTTGTTGAAGCCGTGCAAAGAGTGCGCAGGCTGAAGCAGAAGTCTCAGTCGTGAATCTGAGCAAAGGGAATCAAAGACTGCTACTGCAGGAAGTGCGCAGAGTCGGAAGTATTCAACACTTGGGAAGTTGTTGAATGTTGAGCGCAAGGAGTGCGTGCAAGTCCCTCTGAAAGAATAAGAGTGGAAAAGCTCAGGAGGTATAGCACCTTCGTGATATCGTCAAAGGAGAGCACTGGGTTCTTGCGCCGAAAAAGGTTTCAGGCAAGAGTTGCAAGCGCGTGCAAGGTTTCTTTCTGAAGGTCGAAGTTGTGGAAAAACTTAGGAGGAATAGACCTTTGAACTCACTGAAGGCTAAGTGCAGGGAAGTTTCCGTTGGAAGTCGGAGGAAAGCATCGTAGGTTGGCGAGCGAGCAGACGAGTCTCGTGGAGAGGCACTTCTTTATTTCGCAGAATCCTCAAGGGGAGAGCGGACGGACGAAATCTTTGGAAGAGACTTCACGAGGTTCCGAGAGCCGTTGGATCTCCCGGAAGTGCAAGGCAGTTATAGCGCAGGCGTGGAGAAGACTCAAAGCTCAGGAGGGGTAGCGTCGTTGATCCAAGTCGGTAAGGGCCGTTGGATTGTTCACGAGATCGCCTATTGGGACGTCGTGAGGAAAGTGCCCTAAGTTTGGAAAGGAGAGTCACGAGATTGCGAGGAGCGAGATCTCGACTACTCTGAGGATAGTGTGGATCCACAGGAGTTGGAAAGTCGACAGGTGGCACCTTGCATCTCGGGAACTCATAAGGGAGAAGGTTCGAGGACTTGGCCATGGAAATTGCGAAGTCGCGAGGGAGCGAGGGAGCGAGTCTCGGCATCTCGGACATCGGGAGTCGACGTAGAAGTAACTCGACCTCGTGAGAAGCGAAGTCGCGAGGGAGCGAGGTCGCGATAGCACGGAAGTCCAGATAGAAGTGACGGGTGTGGATGGGTCAAGTCACATGTGCGCATCGGATTTTCGGTGCCTCGAATATCGGAGGTTGGAGAACAAAAAGTTTGGTATCGCGAGTAGCGAAGTCCCCCAGGGAAAAGTCAGCGAGTTGACTGACGTCTCGGGGCTCGGGGATCCGAGGGTGTAGCTCTCGAATGTTGGACTCACGAAGTCGCGAGTTCCGATCCTCCGAGGAGTTAAGGAAGGGGATCGCGCAATGAAGAGAATCTGTGGGTAGGAAAATTCCCGATAGGGAATTAGGAGAACCTTTGGGTTCTTCGGGCCGAGAAGAGAGAAAGGTCCTGTGTGAGCAGACGTGCCCGCGAGGGTGGCGCGTTTGCATCAAGTGGTATCAGAGCAGATTTCTTGTCTGTATATTTCAGGCAAGAGGAGCGAGGAAGGAAAGAAGCACTCTGATACACATCAAGTGGTATCAGAGCGAGAAAATCTCTCTATTTTCTGTAGCAGAGAAGAAGAGGAAATTTCACCATGCCGCCGAGGAGAGAAAGACAATCACCCGATCCATAGGATAGGGGGAACCAGAGAGGAAGAGGGAGACAAGCACAGGTGCCAGAAATGGAAAGGCAGATACGTGATCTCCGAGCGAGATTAGAAGATATGGAAGCAGCGCAGAGACACACAGCCAGTGCTGGAGATCTGAGTGACTCYGAAGGCGAAGTTGAAGTCGAACAACAAGGAGAAATTGCAGGTGAAGATGCAGCCAATGAGCGATTAATTAAAGCTATCGCCCGGATGAGTTCGAAGACAAAGATGGACATTCCAACTTATGAAGGGAATCTGGATGTAGAAGATCTTCTAGACTAGATCCGAGCTCTTGACACTTACTTCGACTATGAAGACATCGAAGACGACAAGAAGGTTAGGAATGTTGTCACAAAATTGAAGGGACATGCAACATTATGGTGGGATGAGCTTCAAGAAGATAGACGTTCCAAAGGCAAGCAAAAGATTAAAAGATGGGATCGAATGATTGCGAAGATGAAGGCAAAGTTCATCCCAAGGGATTATCAAATCACACTATTCAGGAGAATGCAGAACCTGAGACAGAAGTTGATGACAGTGAAAGAGTATACTGAGGAATTCTACAAGCTAAATATCAGAGCAGGTCATCAGGAGAGCGATGATGAAAAACTTGCCAGGTATATGAATGGTTTGAGATACGATATCCAGGATGAGATGAGTATGACAACCATCATAACGGTGGAGGATGCATATCAGATGGCGTTGAAAGCTGAGGAAAAGCTAAGCCGTAAGCCAGGACAGCGAGGTCGAGGTAGGAGCCAACCAAAAGGTAAGTCAGTTTCCCAAGATAGGTTCCAGAAATCCAAGGACGAATGGAAAAATCCTCAGACTAGAACAGAAAGAGGTGGAAGTTCACAGCGAGGCCAGCACGCCGAATAGCGAAGGCAGCAGACAGAACAAGGCGGAGGATACGCTGATAATAACACATTTCCTCGTACCAAAGGTAGAGGAAGAGGTAGAGGTGGATTCATCACATGCTTCACGTGTGGAAAGAATGGACACAAGGCAGTTGACTGTCCAGATAGGAAGAAGGATGGAGGAGAAGCTCACATCGCCGAAGCACAGAGGCGAAATGCTGAGGCAGAAGACGCAGAAGACGGAAGGTCGTTGATGATGCGTGAGGTTCTCTTAACACCCGAGAAGGAGGTGGAGGACACAGCTCAGAGAAACAGACTTTTCAGAACCACATGCAAGACCAAAGATAGGAAGTGCAAAGTTATCATGGATAGCGGAAGCACATACAATCTCGTTTCAACCGAGATGGTGGAGAAACTAGAGCTGGAGATGACTGATCACCCGAGTCCATAGAAAGTTTCATGGCTACAGAAGGGACATCAGGTAAATGTCACCAAACAGTGCTTAGTTGACATCAAGATAGGAGGATATAATGATAAAATACTATGTGATGTTATTCCTATGGATGTATGTCATTTATTGCTAGGCAGACCATGGCAATATGACAGGAACGTAGTTCATGATGGGAAGATGAACATGTATACTTTAGAGAAGAATGGAAGAACACATATGCTACTTCCAATTAAAGATAAAGAAGTAAAACCAGAACCGATAAATACTATACTTCTCATGAGTGGGAAGGAACTTCTGGCAGAAGTAAAGAAGAAGGAAGATCCACAATTCTTTATGCTCAGGAAACT
>SNQJ01S0003250.1:85736-99181 GCA_010110895.2 Picea sitchensis
TCCCACCATATCTCCTCTATCTCTCCTACATCTACCCCTCTCTCCTATATTTACCTCTATCTCTACCCCCCTATTTATATTCCTCTCTCTCCCTCTCACACTCTCTCTACTTCCCTTTTATTCCTTTCTCTCTCTCCCTCCCACACTCTCACACACTCTTTCTATCCCCCCTCTCTATCTTCCTCTCCCTCCCTCCCACATTCTAAGACATTCACTCTCTGCCTCCCCTCTTTTTCTTCCTCTCTCTCCCTCTCACACTCTCACACACTAGAAAGTTTGGTACATTGAGGGGAAAGGCATGGTAAGGAAAGACAAGGCCTTGACCTAGACATGGAAAGGAATGCAAAGACCTAGACATAGAACTAGACCATGACCTATACCTAGAACTTTCGTCTCCATGCCTCACACTCTCACACCTACTCCCTCTCTATCTCCCCCCTCTTTGACTCTCTCCCTCTCTCTAATTTTCTTTCTTGTCCTATAGGTGTGGTACTCTGTAGTTTCATATACTAGACTAATGCGTGGCCCCTAAATGTTGTTTCCAATTGCGCAAAATTTACAACTTCATCCTGGACATTCTTCGCATCCCAAATTGTCTCACATATGAATATATTTTGTTTTGGGTCCTCTGACCCAACTCCCTGGAAATCAGGCAGTCTTAGTGTGTTGTCTAGCCCTGTCATGTTGTATTATATAGTACCTCCCCTCGATGATGTTGGTTGACTCTTACTTGACGCACTGCTTCCACTTCTCTGGTTACTGCTACTATGTCTTCCCCTTCTAACTATAAGGGATTTTGACAAATCCTCAAATGTTAATTCTAATCTAGGTGACGCATATGGGGTCATGGAATTGACACAAGATCCAGTCTAAGTAGGACTTAATGCCTCTTCTATTATAGGATTGAACTGAGAATTATCTTCCTATCCTTCTATGTGCAATATTTGTATGATCTGGACTATTGCTCAAGGTTCTCTCCCCTCAAGCTCACTGTGTGAATCTCCTTGTTCAACCCAAGTATTCAACCTCTTGTACCTTCTTCCATTGTATAATACTCCAAAATAGTTTTCCTCTTCTGATACACCTTCTTTGTTTCTATGCATCCTCGGTCCCTCCCTTCCTTCTTCACTTCTTCCTTCATTCCTTCCTACCTTCAGACTATCCTATGGTCATCCCCCAGTTTCCCTATGTGTGTGAATCCAATTAGTAATCATACTCCATTATCACCACACACTTGTCACAAAAAAACATCTTTATCTAGGTACCCAATGCTTTCATAAACCTTCTGTGTGGTCCCTTAAAGAAATGCCTCTCTGTAACACTATATGACTGTGTACAATCTATTGCAAATTTCATAATATAACCTCCCAATATAATGTTCAACCATAAATAAACTGCATGAGAAGTCTTATTACTTACAAAGTTCAATTGTCTTACCAACTTAGGAATCCAGTTCCTCGGTGCTACAGTTCTGTACCTTCCAGTATTCTCCGCTAATATTCTAACCACTCCGTTAAGATAATCATAAATTCACCAAAGAAAATATCATGCAACTCTGTGTACACATACCTTTGCATCCGATTCTTGTCACTCATCTGAGGGTTTCTATTCTCTTTCTAAGAAAATTCTCGTTCCTTCCTTTCTAGCCATTTGAGGGTCTCTTTCTTTGTCGACATCTAAAACATTCCCTCAATCATAGATTTTGGGTCTTGACAATGGAACCATTTGTTGGTGCATGGTTGTAATACCCTAGGTTCAGTTTATTCTACCAAAAAATACTATAGACACCAACCCTTTCCGCATCACCTACATGAAAGTGAATTCTCACTCAAGGCATCTATTGGGGTTGCAGGGACCAATTTTCTGTAGAGATTAGGGGATGTGAGGCTATCATCATTTTCATTCTTACTTATCTACCATGTGTGCAATATTATGTATCTCTTTCCCTTTATTAATCAGTAAACTTCAATTATGTTGCAATTTGTGTCACAACGATGCTGCATAATTGAAGTTTGTTAATTAATAAATGGAAAGAGATACAAACTATTGCATATAGGGTAGATAAGTAAGAATGAACATGATTATAGCCTCCCATGCCCTCATCCCTGCATAAAATTGGTTCATGTATCCCCAATATATTCCTCGAGTGAGACTTCACTTGAATGCAGGTGATTCCGAAAGGGTCGGTGACTGCAGGGTTTGTTGGTAGAATGATTTGAACCTAGGGTCTTACAACAATGTGCCAACATTATTACACAAGAAGAAACAACTAACAATTCCAATTCCAAGTGGAAAAATTTGTCTTGGTATTACAAAGGAAAACAAAACAAACAATTACAATTCCAAGTGGACAAATATGTCTTGGTATTACAAAAGAAGACACAATTAACAATTCCAATTCCAATTGAACAAATTTGTCGTGGTATTACACAAGAAGACACAACTAAAAATTCCAATTCCAATTGGACAAATTTGTCTTAGTATTACACAAGAATACACAACTAACAATTCCAATTCCAATTTGAAAATTTTGTCTTGGTATTACATAAGAAGAAACAACTAACAATTCCAATTGGACAAATTTGTCTTGGTATTACACAACAAGACATAACCATCAATTCCAATTCCACTTGGACAAATTTGTCTTCCAATTCTTCCCACAATTGTCTTACAATAGCACAAAATTGTCTATGAATTAAAAAACAAGACAAAAAAAACAAAAACTTGTTTGTTCTTGCTATTTTTGCATGTAGATGTCGAGCTTGTTCGTATTTTTGAGATAGATAAGGTTGAGGAGTGTGCTTGGGACATAAAACTTCTGATCAGGAACACACACACACATTCCTATAACACATGCACATTATAGGAACACACACACGTTCCTGCTGGTCAGGGATGAGATCCCAACCTCAAGGATTTCAAGTCACAATAACATGTGTGCGCTCTTATTGCAATGGATATAACATTTATTGTAGACAAAAAATATTTATGAATAAATATGTATAGGGGTTTGGGGACAACTAGGACCTAAGAGATTATGATTGAAAGTGTTTTGAATAATAGAGAAATGATTAGTGTTGTACTATGTTGTCATTGATTTCAAAGGGTTGATGTCAAGTATTTTCATAGTAATATCATTTATGTATTCATTGTTGGATCTTGTAGTCATGGATGTAATTGATGTCAGAGGGTTGATGTCACGAGGTGTCATAGTGATGTGTTGACATTGATGTAAAGGTTTATCATTGTTATATCATTGTATCATTAATTTCTTGTCATGGTTGATAGGAAGTACCAAATGGATGAACTCCAACTGATCCACTTATGGTGAAATCCCTCACGAGAAGACACTTTGAGAAGTCCAAATGATTAAGTAGTTTGGTAGCCCCAACAATGTATATTTTTATTGAGGAATAATGTAATGAAGATCAATGAATTTGTAAGTGATACTATTCTATATGTATAGTGCTCGTCATTCCATTTCCAGTGATATGTGGAACGTCACATAACCCCTTACGGTTAGAGAGTTATGTCCATGTGAAGTTGGATAATCCTCATGAGTTATCTAGAAGCCCCTAGAAGGTCAAAGAAGTCAAGAAGGTGTAAGAAGTCAAATTATTGTAGAAGCTCCTAGAAGAAGTTGACCATTCAAAGTGGTTAGTCATGGATTAAGTGGTTGCAACAATAAAACAATTAAAAATAAATTAGTTGCAACTATAAGTGGAGAGTTTACTATTTGTGGAAAAGTGGTTGTAAGTGGACAAGTGGTTAGAAGTGGGTTAGCCCCAAAAGAAGGAAGTTGGGTAAATTTGATTAGATGAAAGCCCCTAGAGGAAGCTACTTGGAGAAGTATAAATAAGAGAGGAAGGGTATCTTGTGAGTATGATCTTTCATCATATTGAATATCTACTATTTGGTGAAAGGTGTATGATAGGTATTACTGATAGATCAAATTTGCGGTACAAAAATCGTAGCAGCAGAATCGTAGCAGCAAAACCAAAACAGTAGAATCGAGGAAGCAGAACCACGACAACATAATTGTTGTTCACAGTTCGGTAGCCACATCATATTTTCATATGAAATTTGTTCCAATTGTTGAATGGTATGGTATAGGTCTTGATGATTGCTACAGAATTAAAGGTATGGTTTTGGCACATGGTATTGTGTAAGAGTTTATGGTATTGGGATTATGGATTTGTGATGTATTGCTAGAGGACTCATGTTGTTTGTCTTGATGAATGTCTTGTTATATGGTTGAAGTATATGTTGGGTTCATGAAAGAGCTACTTAGTTGATGAGTTGGGATATACATGAGGTGTATGGTATGGTTATGTTGGTACATGATTTGTACATACTGGTGCATTGTGAGAGACACTTGATGGTTATATTGTTGGTGGTTTGTGTAGTGTTCTTGACACATTATTTGTATACATGTCTTGTCATATTGGTACATGTTGGTGATGTTTGTAGGTTGATCCACATATGAGTGACATCGTGCATATGATTAAAAGAGTTGTATTGGTGATTTATCTTGATGAGTAGATTTGATTGGGTTGATGAGGTTGATGTGAAAATTATTGTGACAGGTTATTTCTGAAGGTGTGGTGGTACGTTTGAAAAATGATTTCTTTATACAAGATGGGTCTTGTACTTGAGGGTTATATTCCTCATATATAGGTTGGTGTTGAGATCTACAAGCTCAGTCTTTCATGTAGAGTTGGTACTCTATTGAATTTGTATCTCTTTTTAGTTGATGTTGATAAAACCCTGAGATTGTAGTCTCCTGTAATACATAATACAAAAGGCTTACATATATGACTGGTGTTCTTTGTGTTGATTATGGTGATGGCTTATAGTTCTGTCTTATTGATGAATATTGTTGATACATGGTGTTATCACATGAAGTTGTCATGGGTCTTTTATCCCTTAGGTTTTTAATTTTATCCTTTAGACTTTAGGTTTTCTTTATTTTTCTCTTTGTGATTTGCTTAGGTTAGTCTAAAAAAATAAAGACTTGGGTTTTGGCTCATTTTTTGGCCCATACATATGATTTTAGCCTAGTTTCATTTTATGGTTCATGTCTTTGACTCACCTTTTGACTTGACACCAAGTATTATTAACCCCATGATCCTAACGAATTGACAAGTCACTCCATCCACTCATGTTATTTATCCTTTCCATGCTATCCCTATGTCTATTAAGGGGGTCAAATCAAACTTTGAAAAGGGCACTGCCAACTCACTAGGAATTTTTGTAGTGCACCTTTGTCCTATGCTCATTTACCATAATTTGACATAATGAGATGATGTCATAATTTCCATTGTTTTCAACGCCCTTGTATTTAAAAGGGAATCTTGAGATTTGGTCATTTATGAGCTTGCTAAATATTTATCGATTTGAATTTTTCCTCCCAAGCTCAGCGTTGTTGAAATCACTAGTTCAGATAATATGCAGATTGTGCTACGAGATCGACTGTTAGAGATGAATTGGATGTTGAGGTGGATGTAGCAATTCCATAGCTTGATGCAGATCTTCCATCATCATCCACAACCTCTAGGTATTTCGTGAGTCTTTTCAACTGCATGGGAAAGTATTAAGATACACTTGCGTCATATTTTGGTAGCGCCTGGCACAACAAACTGCATCCTCTCTCATCCATTTTCATTTGTAGCTCTTCTTCCACATACTCCATAGCCATTTTCCAACTAAGTTTCACCTATACTAAGGTCAAGCCATTCTTCGTCAAAATATTGAATGCCCATTCATATGTTTGGCTCTTGTGTCTACATTTCACTACAGAAATCGCTGTCAAAACTACGTTGTCAGTGATTCATTTTCTTTGGATTTATCAGTGCCATCTTCTGTATTCACAAGATCCATGCATTAAGCCTCCTTTGTTCAGTGTTTCATCCTATGTTTTATCTCAAAGTCTGCTGGTAGTTAGGAGGATAGCATCCCCTACCTTTTAACACATTGATGACCATTGTATGGTGGCATAAAACTGAGCAGTGTATCCCTGCATACCTTTCCTCAAAGTTTCTTTCTCTTATTTAAAAAAAAAAAGAAAAACCATCAGACCAGCATATTATTAACTCAAAGGTGAGTTAGAGGAAAATCCTTGAAAGATTGACCATTAGTCACTGTCAATTCTCATAGATATTTGCCTCTGTTTGGTTTTGTTACCCCTCATTACATCACAACCTTTGATCCCCTGTTTGTATCCATGGAGACACCTCAAAGGAAGAAGTCTCACAAGGGAGGGAGTATGGTCAGGACTGAACCTTCTGACATGCACCTATTTGATGTTGAGCCAATGGTCAGGGAGGTTTTCCAAAGGGTTGGTTGCCTCTCTTTTTTCCTAAACATGCAAAGGGGACACCCTAAAGTAGAAAGGTAGTTTTCATTAAACTTTGATGGAATTAAGACTAAGATGGGAAACCTTGAGTTTGAGGTATCTGAGGCTTCTATTGCAGCAGCCACTGAGATACCTACTACTGGTGAGAGGTGGTTCAAATCCGTGATCCTCAATGTTGCCTTTTCCAAGAACTTACTCAAACCAGACTATCAAAAAGACAATTTGTCTAAGGGAGTGCCTAGGAGCCACTTAGTTGAAGGCTTTGATAAAATGCTGAAGATCATACATATATATTTTACATGTGAGGGAAGGTTTAACATGATATACTAGTATCATATAAGACTCTTTCTATATTTTACTAGTAAGGATTCAATGAATATCCCTTTTTCTATATCGAGGAGTATGGGAAATATTTTTGATAGAGTCCAAGCCAAGTCCAGGGCTGTGGACACTAGTGTCTTCCACTCTGGGTTGATTAGGATGTTGGTGATAGAAGAGTTGAAGAAAAGGAACATTCCTTGGGAACAATTCATTGTCTCTACCCATATGAATCTACATATAAACTCTACCCCTCAATCTAGGATGCAGAGCCCTTTTCCATCTAGTAGTGTTTCCCCAACAAGAACAAGCAGGAAGATAAAAAGAAAATTGACTACTCAAGACAAAGAAAACCCTAAGGAAATTGAAGAAGAAGACATGGAGGTTCATTACTCCCCAGAGAGAGGGTTTTCACCTCCTCCTGCACATGAATTGTTATAAGTCCCTTCATCTACCAAAATCACAGCCAAGAGGGGAAGGAAGTTGTATTTCCCTTCACCTGCTCCAGCAACTAAGATCAGAATCAGGAAGCCTTTTACTAGATCATCGACCCACAAGGAAGTTGTTGAAGAAGAAGTCTTAGCCAAGGCTTCAGTTCCAAGGAAAGAGAAAGATAAAGGTAAAGGCATTGAGAAGCCTATTGAGGTGATAGACGTATCCTTTGTTCAACAGAAATATAAAGGCAAAGCCACTGAGAAACCTATTGAGGTTATCAACATCATCACTCCACCTAGTAATCCCACTTTCAAAAGATTGACCAGACAACTCAGGGAGGCTAGGAAATAAGTTGCTCGTTTGAAGGAATAAAGTTTGACTGAGAGAAGAAAGATGAGGGAACTCATGGAAATGTACTCTCAAACCCTTGATCTGGCAAGTTTTTCAGCAAGAAGAGCCCTGCCTCTCCATAGGAAAATTAAGACATTGTACCAAAATAAAAAGATTAAGGAGGAATTGCATCATTTTAAGGATGAACTGGCCCAAAGGAACTTAAATGTTCTAGTACAAGATGTAATATAAAGAGATGAACCTGCAATTAAGAGGAGTATCCCTACAAAGGAAAAATATGTTGCTATGACAGAGGGAAGTTCTCCTGCAACAAGGAGTGCTAGATTGATGAAGTAGTTGGGGGATGACAGATCTATTTTTGTGAGTGGTATCTTTTTGAAAGTTTGAAATGATAAAGGAAGCATAATTTTCCTACCTATATAGGCATCTACAGGCTCCTAGTCCATCAACTAAGTTTTTTGTTTTTTTGAAGAATTGATTACATCACACAGAAAAATCACAGAGATTATGTAGCGCCATGGCACTACGGAATGATCTATACAATATGTTCTGCAATCATGCTACCAAAGGCACTACGAAATATCATAGCCAAACTCAATAATGGCGTTACAAAATCTGCAGAGTGATTTTATGGATGGTGCTACCGAATCTGCATAACTGTTACATAGGAATGGTGCTACCGAATCTGCAGATCTTTTTCAGGAGTGGTGCTATGGAAACCGCAAAGTCGTTACACAGGAGTGGCTCTACGGAAAGAGCAGAGCTATTTCAGGGATGGCGCTACAAAATCTACAGAGATGTTACACAGGAAGCACTTTAGAATCTGCAAAGTTGTTTACAAAGGGTGCGACAAAATTGGCTACCAAATGCGCTACAGAATTATGCTACAAATTGGCCATCATAGTCAAAGGTTCAAATTCATGAATCCTTCATGATTTTTGATGATGAGGAGAGAAGCAAGGATCACAGGTGGAAACATGGAAGCAACATACAACCATTGGAAGACACTTGGCACTAAATAAGAATGCGCCTAAGCTAGAAGACATTTCATTTAATTCTTGTTGGAGTGGTTTCCAACATGGCTCCTAAATTGTAGCAATTTGTTAAGATATGTTAGCAGAGGTGCTAGAATTGTAGTTGTTTTGGAGAATCTTAGGATAGGAAGGCCAGCTTGCACCTCTAGTTGGTTCCTTTCCTCTTTTGATTACAAATACACCTTCTGAATGATTAGAGAGGGTCGAATGGTTGAGAAGGGATCCCTGATTGTAATATTTTGAGTAAGTAAAGTTGTTCTCTGGTTATGCATTGGACATGAGACATTTTGATTAATAGAAGTCAGTTACCTTTTTATCATCTTGTTACCTCTTATATTGAAATAATCATGATTGGATGATCCATATGAGATGTCGTGGTTGTGTTATGATGAATGTTTGATTATAATGTTTCTATGAATGTTTTTCAGTATTATTAAACTTTAAGTTCAAGAATTTCTTGTGTCTGAGTTTTCTTCTCTTGGCTGCTTGAAGACCTGATGTTAATAGCAGACCTTTTCATTTTCCTCACTAAGTCTTCCTCCTATTCACTTTTACCCAAAACCATTGATTGAAGTTAACCAAGACCTCATTTTCGTTTGCATGCTAGCCCATATTTATGAGTTAAAACATTCGTATTCTGAGTTTTTTCCATTTGACCTTTAATCACTCATTTACATTTACAAATATTTTGATGGGTACTGGGATTATCCTCTTGCAATCTGAGGGTGATTCTCAGTGCTAACACATGGAAGTAGCTAAGTACAAATGAATAATATGTTTGAAGGTGTTGCTAACTAAAGTTTTGTAAGAAGTGCAAAAATAGCCTCACACTAATTCAACCCCCCTATCAGTGTGGTCGGTGTGTCCAACAATTGGTATCAGAGAAGACCTTCATTATAAGCCTTAGAATATTGAAGGAGATCCATGCACACACAATTAGAAGAAGGTTTTTTAGAATCATCTAACTGTTATCTTATAGATGAAGAGGAATATTTGTTGAAGCTCAAAGATAATTTTTTAGATGTTTTGAAAGATGATCAATATCCCTTTGATCATGATTTTCATATTGATGAATACAGTAAGGAATCCCTAGAAAATTACCAAATCCATACCATGGAACTAAGACAAATACTAATGAAACAATAAGAAAAGATCAAGAGACTAAATACTGATATAATGAATCAAGCAGAAGAAAAGAAGAAGGTAGATAATGAGCTTAGCAAAATCCTTGAAGTCAATGTCAATCTGAAGACCCAAATTGAGAACTCAAAAAGGTTCATGAACAACTCAACAATCTTGGATGAAATATTGAATTGTCAAAGATCACCTAATGATAAATCAAGTCTTGGATACAACAAGGAAGATGCACACTTTGAAGCTAGCACTTCTAAGAAGCATGAGGAAAGTCCCTCATTTTCAAAAGGTGGAAGAAAAGTTGCAAGTCAAGTACCTACACAAAGCAAGGAAACCTTCAAAAGAACATATCAAAGAAGACATTAAGAAACCATCTTTCCACCTCAAAGAAAATTCAGAAGAGAGGCACCTTCAAGGTGGACAACAAAGCAAAGGTATGAAAATGTTTTTCATGGTCACTATTTCTCATGTAATTAATATGGTCACAAAGCTTAGGATTACAGACATTATGCAAGGAAATATGTTGGAAGGATTCATAACACCCTAAGATATTGGAAATGTAGTCAAGTGGGACACATTGCTTCTCATTGTCACACCATGAGATGTTACAACTGCAGTGGGTTTGGCCACAAAGCTCAAGATTTTTGAAACTCAAGGAGACAATAAATGAGTAGTGCTTCATATAGCATGGAAATAAGAACAAATGTAACTTGGAAGGAATACAATGTTGAAAGGATGAAAGCTTAGAGTACAAGTATAGAGAAATTATGACACTCTCAGAAGCGGATGAAAAAGAATGAGCAACCATACTTGAATGAAGGAATAAATAATCAAGAAAGATTCACTCTTTCTGAAGCATAGGCTGGTTCCTTTGCGACAAGTCACATAGATATGTGAGATGACCTATAGAAAATTTGTGTACATATGCGAGTTTTCCATGGAATATGATGCGTACCTATGGAAAAATCGTTAAGAAGAGGAGTGTACAGATGAGTTGCAGCATGATCTGATGGTAAAACTCTGTTTTCTAGGGTCTGACATGGTTTGTTGAAGGTTTTCATGATTATATGCTTTCATGTGTGTTTTATGTATGTATGGTGATGGAATATGGTTGAGTGTTGAAGCTTATCTATATTGGATGCATGGTACAAACTTTAGTGTGTGGAGTGATGTGTTCTTGATAAGGTACATTGTTGGTTATGTTCTTAGTGATGTTATGGCACCTTGTCTATGAGATATATCAAGATGATGTGATGATATCTAGATATATATCATTGATCTATTGAGGGACACCCTTAGTACATGTTAGAGGTACTATTGGATAATTAGTACTTGTTGTAGTGAATGGTTTTTGAGGCAGATCTGTCATGGTACATGGCTAGTAAATATGTGAGCTCCATTGATATATCTTATTATGTATTATTAGAGGCATATTTTTTGGATGTCTTGGTGCATGCATTTGGCATGTGGTTGAGCTACATATTGGGACATTTAGTTGATGAGTTGATGAGGTGGTTATGGTGTACATCATTGATGAGTCATATCTTGATCTATAGTTGATGCATGCTTGGTACATATTTGGTGCATGGTTGATGTACTTTCTTTGGTACATGATGTATGGAATGATATAGTTGAGACACTTGTTAGGATGCTTGGTTGATATATTTATGGTTGAGAAACATGGTTGTGGAACTTAGTTCATGGTAGAGGCATATCATGACTGATATGACACTTGTTTGAGGCACATGGTTGGCATGTTGGTAGAGGCATATAGTTGGTACAAAGTTGGCACATGTTCTTGGAATATGGTTTATACACTCCATTGATGATATATTATGGTATATTGTATGGTATTGATGTATATGGTTGATGTACATGAGTGTTGTGCATGGTTGGCACATATTATGGCACATGATGTACATGGTTGATGTTTTTTTCACGATTCTCTATTAATTGTTGACATATCTTTTGCTTCATGATGTATGGTATCGCACGAGTTTGATGCATGGACAGGTCCAAGGATCGTCATAGGAATAACATATGATTCTTGAACAGTTGATATATGATTCTTGAGCAACAAAATTTGCAACAAAAGAAGATTTTAGTGGTAGAAAATTGTTCATCTTGCTGAGAAGATAGGGGGAGACATACCCACAAGGGGACTTATTCTTCTTCCCATGATTGGTTGCAGCAACATGATTCCAGGAGGAGAGATGATTGACAACCATACCATCAACATTGCATCAGAGTGATATCCATTTTCCAAAGGGGGAGAGATTATTCAAAGTAATCTCAAAGGAATCCAAACAGGGGGAGCATCCCCAAGGAGATTTCAGGCAAGGGGATCAACTCAAAGGAGAGAACTACTCTTTTCGATTGATGTCAAAGGGGGAGAGATAGTCACATTGATGTGGTGAGATGAAAATTTATGATGAGATATGATCACAGAGGCAACATGAGAATTTCCATGCCCAAGTGTTTCCATCAGTGATTGTTGTGGACTTCAATGTTGGTGTTTCAATCAATGCCAAAGGGGGAGATTGTTGTACTATGTTGTCATTGGTGTCAAATGATTGATGTCAAAGGGTTGATATCAAGTATTGTCATATTAATATCATTGATGTATTCCTTTTTGGACCATGTGGTCATGGGTGTAATTGATGTTAGAGGGTTGATGTCATGAGGTCTTATAGTGATGTGTTGACATTGATGTAAAGGTTGATCATTGTTATATCATTGCATCATTAATTTGTTTTCATGGTTTATATGAAGTACCAAATGTATGAACTCCAAAGTGGTCCCATTATGGTGAAATCCCTCATGGGAAGATGCTTTGTGAAGTCCAAATGTTTAAGTGGTTTGGTAGCCCCAAAAATGTAGAGTTTGATTGAGGAATAATGTAATGAAGATTAGTGAATTTTCAAGTGAGACTATTCTATATGGATAGTGTTTGCCATGCCATTTCTAGTGATATGTGGAATGTCACGTAAATCCTCATGGTTAGAGATTTATGTCCATGTGAAGTTGGATAACCCTCATGAGTTATCTAAAATCCCCTAGGAAGTTAAAGAAGTCAAGAAGGTGAAATAAGTCAAATTATTATAAAAGCTCCTAGAAGAAGTTGACCATTCAAAGTGGTTAGTCATGGATTAATTGGTTGCAACAAGAAAACAATTAAAAATAAATTAGTTGCAACTAGAAGTAGAGAGTTTACTATTTGTTGAAAATTGGTTGTAAGTAGACAAGTGGTTAGAAGTGGGTTAGCCCCAAAAGAAAATTTGGCTAGATGATAATCCCTAGAGGAATCTAATTGCAGAAGTATAAATAAGAGAGGAAGGGTCTCTTGTGAGTATGATCTTTGAGCATATTGAATATATACTATTTGGTGAAAGGTGTGTGACATGTATTATTGAATATATACTATTTGGTGAAAGGTGTATGACATTGGGACATGTTCGTCACATTGCGACGTCGATAAATGTTTGTCACAATGTGACGTTGGGAAATGTTCCAAATAATGCGACGTCGAGAAACATTTCACATGTTGTGATGTCGGTAAGTGATTGGGACAATGTTAAGACAAGGGAATGTTTGTCACATTGCGATGTTGGCAAATGTTTGTCAGAAGGCGACAAAGGACAAACTTCATCACATATTGGGGTTTGGTCATCAACGTTATTAATAAAGTAATACAAAAATAAATTAATGGTACATTAATAATGTATTGATACATTATAATAATGTATTTATACATTATTATAATGTATAAATACATTGTAATTAATATATTTATACATTATTTAATAATCCATTGCTAA
>SNQJ01S0003250.1:120425-147635 GCA_010110895.2 Picea sitchensis
GTAGTTGTAAAATTATGATAGAGTTCTTCAATGTTGTCCTTATAAGTTAGGAGGTTTAATTTAATATTTAAATCCTTTAAGAAAATGTCAAATTTACTTTTGTCAAAGCTCAAATTCCTTTCATTATCAGAATTCTTTTCAATGGTGCTCCTATGCATGGAAAATTTTAGAGTTAGGGTTAAAGGTTTATGATGAGAGTCACGCTCGTGGTCCTTTAAAAGGTCAAAAGTTGTTATTTAGTCAGAAATGAGGATAGCAGATATCACACAATCTACAACACTACTACCTATCCAATGCATACATGTCATTTGGTTGGAGTTTGACCACTTCATTACTCCATTGCAAATTATTAGGTCTTGGGAGCTGCAGAGCTTAACCAACTCAATACCAAACAAATTCTCAATTAGGTCTTCAGAGATTCTTTTGTAGCTATTAGATAAAAGAAGGTCCTCATCTAGCCATAAAGGATTATGGTTGGAGTCATCACTTAAAAGAGTAGCTCGTTTAGTTGTAGTCCTAGCATTAAATACTCCTAGCAGGGGGATATTACCTTCATTTTTAAAATTATAAATATCTTATTCTAAATTATTATAGGGACAATTTTTATCTAAATTATTTTTCTTATAAAAAGTAGAATTAATAGGTGCAAAATAACAAATTTCTATATACATCTTCTGAGCATCGGTGTCTGAAATTTCTATCCAAATGTATTGATTAAGAGGGTCAATCTTATGAATTTGAGTATGAAGAGAATTTTTTTTTCTAATATAACAAGCTATGCCTCCTATCCCTCTACGGTCGGATTTTTTGTTCGGTGTCGACAACAAGACAAATCCTTCCATGTTAGCAACTTTAAAATCCTCATGCTCCCAAGTTTCAGCAGGACAGATAATATCAATATCACTCGGGATCCAACTTATCATATGACCTTTGCACAATCAAAAGCCACGAAAATTAAAAAAAAATGATCCCGAGTGTCCCAAATTCCTATTTATTATTATCCTTCTGGTCTCTATCTCGAACAATGGCTTTTTGATTTCTAATTATTGCTCATTTTCCTTCTTTCCTGTCTTCTTTTACCTTTTGAACTTCCTTCCTTAATTCAACTTGGTCTTCGGGAATGAGGTCTTCATTTATAAATATTCTTGACCCTTTTAAGCTTTGAGATTTACTAAGTATGCTATATTTATGGTCATTACAACTTACTTTGACATAGATCAATCTATCTTTGTGATCAATTATTTTTCCTAGCCTCTTTGCTTCTATGGGGTAAGTTGTATCAATTTGTGATTTATTTTTTAATTCTTCTTTTACTATTGCTAGCGTATCCTCCTCTTGTTGTTCTTTTATACCCAAAATTATAATGTTAAAGGTTCTTTTGTAAAGCTCATGGTCCAATTCGATTAGCTTATTCATTTCCTCTTTAATGGGTTTGATATCCATTTTTTTTTCCATATTACTAAGGGTTAAATTGTTGCTTAGTTTTTCTTCTAGCTCTTTAATTCTATCTCTCATGTTGTGATTTTCTTCAACCCCTCCTTCTTGGGTTGATTGTTTATGAATTTCCATTTATTTAATTATATCCTTCATTGTCTGCAATTGACTCTTAAACCCTAAGAATCTATTTATTGATCATTGTCTCTAGATCTATTTGGAGTTCTTGAACCCTAAAAATATATTTATCAATCATTGCCTCTAGCTCTATTTGGAGTTTTGTCTCTTTCTTCACTCCTTTTTTCTAATGTTTCTAACTCTATTTGGATTTCTGCATCTGTCTCTTCTCTTATTTTTTCTATTGATTCCATATAACAGTAAAGGATCTCTAGGGTGATTTTGGGGTGCCTCCCCTTGTTAGGATGAGTTTTTGGAATAGGTGGTGGAGTGCTCATATTGAAAAGAAGACAAAAAAGATATAACAATTATTATTATTAATTGACTTTATCTCTCAAATCAACTTTTAGTTATGAAACTTAAAATAAAAAAATAAAGAAAATATATTTAAATCTCTTTACTTAAAATTAAAATTGGATCAAAGTAAAAAACTACTCACCTCATTTTAAACATATAATATATAATAATAATAATGTATTAGTGAAATACATTATTGTTTTATATTAATGTATTTTATTAATGCATTAATTATATATTAAATTTAAATTATTACATTAATGTATACATTATAAAAACATATTAATGTATAAATTAATGTAATAATGTATAATTAGTGCATTAATTAATTATTACATAAATATAATATATATTTATAATCTATGTTGTACGAGTTTCCGAAAAGTGGGAAAGTTGGGAAGTTTTCCTTGGGAAACTTGAATTTGGGAGCGGCAATAATATATATTAAAAAAATATAAAAAATATTTTAGATTACAATGATACTTTAGATTACAATGTATAGAGATATTGATACATTTTAAATCTTATTTCAATAAAATTTAAGTTGAAAGGATGCCAATGTTTCTCTTATTGCAACAACTACAATATTAAAATTACTAATTTAATTAGTGCTAATAATTATATGAATATATTTAACATAATAATGAAACTTTAATATCCATAAATATTCCATTAGAAAATGAAAAACAAAATTGAAAATACATATATACAATTTTAACATCTTTTTAAAATTAAACTTTACATATACAAAATTTAAACATCTTTGTAAATTTGAAACATTATTCTTTTTTTATTGAAAAAAACAAAACAGTAGTACTCTTCTAATATGAAAATACAATAAAAGTCAATGATATGGTTGGTTAATATCAACTACAGAGTGGAGCAAATGCTTAAAGGAAAACATAAATGCATTAAAAGTTTTTCATATCCACAACTATAAAGTGAGTATTATTAAGTTTTTACTTTACTAATTTTTGAAATAATATTTAACTCTAGTTTAATGTTAGTTTTGTAGTAATATTTTGAATAAATATAATGAAAATATTTGTAAGAAATTATGTATTTGTAATAAAGGAATAAATATATTTACATTTTAATTTAGTATAATTATAATTTAAAGCTCTTCTTTTAGGACACTAGTTCTCAAGATCCCATTTCTTTGATGGTGAAGCTCCCAAAAAGCTCTCAAGTTCCGAGTCAATTGACGACTTTCCCAACTAGTTCCCAAGCTCCAAAAACTTATGGAGCTTGGGAACTAGATGTTGAAAATGTAAAAAGTGGTTCCCTGCAACTATGCTTATAATGTATTAATGAAATACATTAACTTTTTATATTAATGTATTTTAAATTAATGTATACATTAATATATTTGTAGTAATAGTGTAATAGTCATTCCAAGAAATGTTAATAATCAACTAACAACAACTACTTTATAAAAATGGTTGATATACTAAAATGGACCCCATTTTCCACCCTTTTAAATTAATGGAACAAACTATATCATTGTAAAAAAACAACAAAAATGACAGTTTTTATAAATTTGTGAAAAACTATCCATCAGTAAGAAAGAGGGAAATTTTTACCTATAGTATGATAGTTAACTTTTATATAATAGACAGAAATGTCATGATTCTGTCACCCTGAATCTTAAAGTGATAAGCGACACGCAAATCAGGGAACACCATTTACAAGTTTCCAAACATTAAATCTGTTTGATCGATGTCCTTTTGATCGATGTCCTTAATACCACTAAAACCGACGTGCGAGAGTGTGGAAGGTACTCACAACAATCGATGTACTCGTAAGCATTAACAATTTTGTTTGATCGATAAGGTTCGACGTAGTCTAATTATTCTATGTTTTTGACTTACTGGCGATCGGACGCGTCCCATCTCTTGCGCTCGAAACCTGTGCGACATCCTCCTGTCCATTTCCTCCGATTTTGTTTGATCGATAAGCTTCGACGTAGTCTAATTATTCTATGTTTTTGACTTACTGGCGATTGGACACGTCCCATCTCTTGCGCTCGAAACCAGTGCGGCATCCTTCCTCCTGTGCATTTCCTCCCATTTTGTTTGATCGATAAGGTTCGACGTAGTCTAATAATTATTCTATGTTTTTCACTTACTAGCGATCGGACGCGTCCCATCACTTGCGCTCGAAACCTGTGCGACATCCTCCTGTCCATTTCCTCCCATTTTGTTTGATCGATAAGCTTCCACGTAGTCTAATTATTCTATGTTTTTGACTTACTGGCGATTGGACGCGTCCCATCTCTTGCGCTCGAAACCAGTGCGGCATCCTATCCTCATGTGCATTTCCTCCCATTTTGTTTGATCGATAAGGTTCGACGTAGTCTAATTATTCTATGTTTTTCACTTACTGGCGATCGGACGCGTCCCATCTCTTGCGCTCGAAACCTGTGCGACATCCTCTTGTCCATTTCCTCCCATTTTGTTTGATCGATAAGCTTCGACGTAGTCTAATTATTCTATGTTTTTGACTTACTGGCGATTGGACGCAACCCATCTCTTGCGCTCGAAACCAGTGCGGCATCCTATCCTCCTGTGCATTTCCTCCTATTTTGGTTGATCGATAAGGTTCGACGTAGTCTAATTATTCTATGTTTTTGACTTACTGGCGATCGGACGCGTCCCATCTCTTGCGCTCGAAACCTGTGCGGCATCCTCCTGTCCATTTCCTCCCATCCACTTGCTCCCGTCCGTTTGCTTGTCATTCCATCCTCCATTGCTTGTGTTATACTGTCGTGGAATCAGGTGCAATCCTATGACAGATAGAGTATGTTGTTTTCTATATGTCTTCTATTCATTTTCTGCTGTTGGGGTTTTTCAATCATTGGGACATCATTAATATTTTCAACTACAACCTCTTTTATCTTATATAAAATCCTTCAAAAGTACAATCAACACATTCCTAACTTAAATTGTTTAATATGTGAAAGACATGTCTACTCATGATGAAACCCAAGAAACCTAAAATAAATGGATTCAGCTGAATTTAGTATGGAATAAATGAGTCATGAACTAAAGGTATTATTCAATCATGATGAAACCCAAGACACATAATGAGTAATGAACTAAAGGTATTATTCAGGTAGAACAAGACGTGACATTGTGGACAAGACCCATGCATAAAACCTTCTGGTCAAACTCTCTAACATATCCATATCGAAAAAGCGAGGGCACAAGAGGCTAGTTAGTGACAATACCCTATCGTATATTCAAGAACACTAAGCACTCGTCAAACTCTCTAACATATCCATATCGAAAAAACTACAAAGGGCACAAGAGCCTAGTTAGTGACAACACCCTATCTATTGTATATTCAAGAACACTAAGTAGTGAACCTCTCACAGGTTTGTATACATTATATCATCTTTACAGCCTTCTATCAAATAAAATCTAAGTGAAATTGCAACAAGTTACATATTATCAATTGCCAATAAGAAAGTCCGAGTGAAATTGCAATAGCTCCATATTGTCAATTGACAATAAGTTCATGTATTCCAAAATAACATCTAGCCATCAATATATTTATGATGGCCATGAATGGCATATTTTCGTAGGAACGGTTACACCCTACCCATTTGAGGATAATGTTTATTTTGATTAATTAATTTATGTTTCATTTTATGAAAGAAAAACATATATTAATAAAATTGGTCTTAGTTTTACTCCATTCATTTAAGAAAAGATTATTAGAATATTCAAGAATACTCAAAGGGGGTGAATGAGTATAGAGTTATTTCAACAATTTTAACCTTCAAACACTACATAAACATTAACCATTAGTCATGTCATTCATCATCACATAAACTCATACACATTGCGCACATATTTTAACGTGGAAACCCAATTGGGAGAAAACCACCAAATTTTTTCTTAAGTAGTTTCAAGATTTTACAAGCACCAACTTGAATGAAATGGTTTTCAGGCATATACTAAAAGGAGACACTAATCCCCTTGGAATATTTTAAATGATTATATGGGATCATATCAACCTTCAAATATAATACCAAAACCACTTCTTAAAACTGCATACAAATCTGCTCTCAAATCTGCAAACTTGTAATATTTTCCACAAGCTTAATTTTCCATTTCTTATTCTGCAACTTGGACCCCAAATATTAGGATGTGTTCTCCTTCTAATTAAACAAGTTGAATTCAATTTGGACCTACCAAGCTTCATATATAATCATTTTATCTCAAAAGTCTCTTTGGGACTAGTTTTTGGATTAGTCACAAACCCTAATTTCCAACAAGTATAACTACATACCTCTAATGAATTGGGAGCTGAAACTTGTACCCAATATTCTTCAAAATTTTCAGTGAAATTCCTCCATTTTATCTCCTTGAATCATCCCCAAAAAAACGTTATAGAGAAAATGGAAAGATGACTCATTTTGAAGAAGAAAACCATAGTTTTTAAAAAGCTCCACTTTCAGTGAGTATTACTTCAAACATGTAATGAGTCAAGAACTAAAATTCATACCCAATATACTTCACTATCTCTTCTAAAATACCTCAGAGATTCTCTATCTGAATCTTTCTAGAAAAAAAGTTATATAAAAAATTCCAATATGACCTTCAAAGAAAACTCTAGAACAAATCATTAAAGAACTTCATCTTCCCTTAGAATTTTGGCCTTCCTCACTTCATCTTCCCTTGGGCATTCTCTCCTATTCCTTGGCTAGGTGGAATTGGTGTAATGATCCGATCCAAATGATAAATTAGGCTCCTCTTATTTATATGAGTCTTCTCCACATGAGGGGGTGCAACCAAGGGTCACAACTTTTGGGTCGCACCTCTTCCTTAAGGATGGTCGACCTTAGGGTATTATTTACTTTACTTTAGAGGATTCTTCTCTTGGATTTAGGGGACTCTTCACTTGGATTTAGGGGATTTTTCTCTTGGATTCAAGGGATTATTCTCTTAGATTTAGGGTCTTCTTCTCTTGGTTTTAGGTGCTTATTCACTTAACTTTAGGGGCTTCTTCACTTGATTTTAGGGCTTCCTCAAGGATCATTCAAGGATTCATTTGTGTACAACTCAAAGTGGACATGTGGAAACAACCACATTTTATATTATCCTATGAGGGTCATGCTTAAAAGTTATGCCATAAGGGGACCACTTTGGATCTATATACACTTATGTCAAGGCTCATTCAAGGTTGTTCAAGGCTTCTTCAAGTGGACACATCATCATCTCTTTTAGGGTGTTCTAGGCTTTGTTTTAGGGATTCTTCTAAGGTTGACATCAATGAAAATCAATTTTACAACAAAAAACAAGTGAAATTGCAACAAGATTAATATTGTTAATTGCCAATAAGTTATTGTACACCAAGATAATAGCTATCCATCGCACCAAGATAATAGCTATCCATCGGTATATTTATGATGGCCATGAATTGCAACTTTCTTCAGGACCAATTACAGCGTACACATGTGATAATTCTATTTATGTTGATTAGTTAATTTATATTTCATTTCATGATAACAAAACATATATATTTCCTAATATAAATATAAAATTGTCCTTTTTTTTATTCCATTCATTTAAAAAAATTCCAAGTGAAATTGCAACTAGCTCCATATTTATTTATGATGGCCATGAATTGGAAATTTTTGTAGGAACAATTATAGCCTACCCATGTGAGCATTTTGTTTTGTTGATTAATTGATTTATGTTCCAATTCATGATACTATAACATATATTTTTATTAAGAAAAATATAAAAATGGCCTTGGTTTTATACCATTCATTTAAAAAAAGTCAAGTGAAATTTAAACAAGCTCCATATTTCCAATTTCCAATCATTTCATGTATTCCAAACTAATATCTATAAATCAATATATTTATGGAGGAGGTTACATTTTATTAAATATATAATAAAATTCTATAGTATTTATCATAGTTCTTGGTACCCCCTGCCTAGGGGTAACTAGGGGAGATCATGTATGATGGCCCGCAATGGAGATAATAATCCTGATCATGATGATGATCAACATGTCCATAGATGGAATCCCAACATCCGCACTCATGTGCCTCTACAAGTATAGATCAACTAAGCTCATCACATCCAAGCAATATGGTGTATGGGAGATGGTAAGACATTGTCACCTTTAGGTATGTTAGTCCTTATTTCATGCAAAGTGTTGAGATTAATTTGTTGGGAATGTGGATGAGGATCATTGGTTGAAGTTAGATAATGGATGAATGTCTTGGAAAATTATGTTTGTTTCCTTTTTTCACCTTGGTGGTCAACTTCTATGCCCTAGTACAATTTTTTCACCACGTAGGGAAAAGAGGTATTACTCTAGGGCCCTCACAAGGGTAACGTTTCATTCCCCAACATACTTAAAACTTTCCATCATGGATCCTCTCATAGTGCAATAACATTTGGTAATGGTTCATGGTCCATACTCTCATGAGAAGAAGGGTTTGAAGGGCCAGGGGTTGATGCAATTGTTGTATGTGTATATGCTATAATTAAAAAGGCCACCATAGCCAGTTTAAGCTCTACCCCCTCTAATGGTAATCTCAAATTGTCCTGATGCGAATGAATTCACAACTACAAAGGACCATAGCCAAGTAAGTAAATGAAGGGATAAATCTTGAAACCTATAAAGGGGAATTGTAAATAATAAATGGGTATCAAAAGGAAATTAAGGGGTTTGGAATGAAAAAATTACCGAGGAAAGGGTATCTCAAGAAACAAGGCTCCCTCTACAAAGGTGCCCATAGAATTGGAATCAATGACACCATAATCCATTAAGTAAGCCCAAAATTCATATCACTATCGCACTTACCCTTGAAGAGTTTATTTATTTCACTACTTCCCTCGAGATCTATCCCTCTACTTGGGTGTTCTATTTCATGTCTAGTTTGGCACACCTAATGGGATTGGATGAAGGCCCTCCCATATTCAAACTTGAAAACTCACATGAGGTCTTGGGCCAGTGTGATGGGAGAAGGGTATACTAAGGTGAATTGTTTACATGTCTTATATCATAAGTAACAACTTAGTTTCCATGATTTAAGGACTAATATCTCTTATGAACATTGGTTTACCTTGTCTTATATTCTATTATGTTTTGGATGGCCTTGGCATGTTTCCTTGAGAAACTTCCTAAGTTTTTATCATGGAGACGTTGTTCTTTTTTCTTGTCACGGGGAAGTTACTATGGAAGAATGATTGGTCACAACATTGGAAGAGTGTTGAAGATTGTTGTTATTTCTTTATTTTTATTATATATATTTTTTGGTTATTTTCTAAGGCAGGTCACAAGTTATAGCTTTGAAAAGGACCTACTGCGATGATTGTTCTCATTCTTATTTTTATTATTGTTCTTATCATAAGAATATTTTTCTTTTCTACTATTTTCCCTTGTTGTTTCTGGACCAAACTATCCATACAAGAAGTTGTATACATGAAAATATACATCCATGTACCGAAAAATAAGAGGATGAAGTGAGAACATTCTGGAAAGAATGGTTATTTTACGAGATACAGAGTACCCCATATGGAGATTGATTGTAAGGAGAAAAGGATCCAAATATTAGTGTACATATCACTCTAGTTCAGTTGATTGCTCTTCATATCATCACGAAGAGTCGATAGAGTCAGAAGGGCCAACCCAGAATCATTGCGGTGGCCAGGAAGAGACCATCATGGTCTCATGATACTTCCAGATACATGGAATTGATGAGCCATATCATGAGGAGGAGAAGATGGTTCCACTAGTGGTGAACTAGGTGCCCCACTAATTACCATATCAGAAGAATCTATAGTTCAAAGAGATTAAGCCCTCAAGATCCAATAGGAGGAGAAACCTCCTTTGATGAGCCATATCAGAAGAGGTTAGCATATGCATAGGGAGAAAATGGCTCCGAAGATTATATAAACTCATATGGAGTTGAGCTTTAGAGGGAGCATGAAAACTCAAAGTGATCTTGTCCTCAAAGAGATTCAATTGACTTAGAGGAAGTTTCCCCTCAGATTTAGGTGGGAGACAGAGACGTCTTCCATGAATGATAGAGAAGTGCCATGAGTTGAGGAGGCTAGATTGAATCTTTAGACACTTGAAAGAAATACGAAACTTCCTAGGATGATTCCCTTGTTTCAATAGACTATTCTGCAGTGACGAAGGAGCCATCCAGTCAGAAGTACTGGGATATGGATTTTTCCTCAGTTCTAGAGAGATCAAGAGACCACACAAGTTTCCCAGATATGTGGCATTGATGAGGAAGATCATTGATTTAGAACCTTCCAATTATGAGGAATATGCAAAGCAACAAGTATGGAAGGATGCTATGATGATGTGTGGTAAGTGGTTATGGTTCTGGATCCAACTTTGATACATTGTGACAATCAAAGTTGCATGAATCTTTCATAGAATCATGTCCTTCATGACAAGTCAAGGCATATAGATATCAATTACCATTACATATGAGACATGGTGAAGAAAGGAGATATTGAGCTCTGATACATACCCACAGATGAGAAGACAGTGAATATTCTCACCAAGCCTCTGTCTAGAGTGAAGCATGAGTACTTTAGAGAAAAGGTTGGCATGATGCAGAATTTCCATCCTTGTTGACAGGAAGGTGTGGTGTTTCTCCTCCATCCAGATAGCCCCTTTGGCCAAGGGTCTCCCAGATTAGTCATGTGAAGTGATTGAGGGAGTAATGAAAAAATAGGTACAAATACTACCTACGCCATGTGAGGTGGCTAGGTGTGAATAAGATTTGTATCAATTATTTCCTAAGCCATGAGAGGTGGCTAGGTGTGAATAAGACTTGTGGAAATAAGACTACTAGAATGCATGGGAGTATCTATGTGATATCCATTGATTGCAACATAGTCATGGAGATTATCGGAGAATATTTGAGCTACTTATGGCATGGTAGTAGTTGTGTGCTACTAGTTGATTACGGGGTAGTCATTGGACTAATAGAAGAAAACATCATGGAAGAATACCTCCCTGTCTAAGAGGGAGTATTGATGTTTTGGTAGCTGGTAGAGGTATTCCCTTCTGGATAAATTTTATTAGAGAAGAAGAATATTCCAAGAATTCAAAGGAAGACCATTGAACAGTTGAAGAAAACCCTTGAAAATAATAAAGTGAAATAGAAGACCACAAAAGATAAGTCAACCCACAGGAAATAATAATAAAGTGGAAATATAATTTCTAGGAAGAGAAGTCGACCCACAGAAATAAAAAAGTAAATTGGAAGACCCAAAATAAGAATTCGGCCCCATATAGGCTCCAAGATTAGTATAGATACAAGTCTTGGTGAGTTAATTTGTACAGACATAAAGTTCTCCTTTTGCAGTGTGCACTAGGAAGTTGCAACAGTTTTGCTATTTTCGGTTTCTGGTTCTCTTCAAGAGTGTGCCCGACTTGGGGAAGGATATTATTGGTCCCTATTGGTCATTTCTATTTTGCACTACCTCTCAAAGATTTGTGTTAAGTCTGTGCAGTGCTTCCGAGTTGCTTCATGTTAGTTGCAGTAGCAATTGTAGTTGTAGTTACCAGTTGTGAGTTGTGTCAGTTTTGTGGTGCCCTATCTTTCTCTAGTGATGTGTATATCTTGCGCCAGTTCTATGGTTCTACTCAGATGTCTACCCTTGTTAGGGTTTGAAAATAAGAAGAGATAAGTATTTTTTATTAGGGTTTCTTCATTGTTGGTTTTCTCTTACGAATAGAGTTTGTTCATGGTTGTATTGGAAATATTCTCTCTAAGAAAATTTCGTTGATTTTTTCCCCGAGTCAGGGGTTTCCCAGGATAAATATTTGTGTCCTCTTGTGCTTGTTTATCTGTTGCTTATATATTTCAGCATATGGTTTTTGAATGTTAAAAGAAGATAAAATGCTATGGTAAATCTAATGTTAACAAAAGTAATGAAAATATAACAAAAGGACCTTACTTAGACTCAAAACTTGCTAATGAAAAAAATCACCAAATTGGATAAAACTCAAGTATGAATTTGAAGGGTCGCACATGAGAAAAGAATCCCGAATGCTTTATCATATTTTAATATCTTGAACCTAGAAGAGACTTGATAGTGTTTTCCTTTTAGGGATACCCATTGGGATCATGAATTCCCAAGGAATAATGATGGGGCGGTTGATCACATGAATTTTATTGATACCATGGACTCCATCATTGTTATGGTTCCCCAAGAGTGCCTCAACATCACACAACAAAAACTTGAGGAGAGAAAGAAACAATCTGTCAAGAGGGATAGGATGAAGATGTTAAGCCAAATGGATGAGGAGTCAAAAGAGAGGCATAGGAAGAAAGAGTTACAAGTGTACACTAAGAGAAATGATGCATCCTAACCTCCTCCCATTGACACTATATTTCCTCAAGAAATACCTAAGGATGATAAAATATACCTTAGCACTAACATGGTTGATCTCTTGGAAATAATTAAGAGGATTTGTGGGATTTTGGAGATACCTTATTTGGAGGAGACACAAAGATTCTTGAATGACCAAGAGACATTTGAAGATGCTCCCATATTGTTACAAGATAATAATTTTGATCAAGCTAAGGGATTATGACTTATGGATTCATAATTTCATGCTTCACTCTCAGGCGTCTCTTAATATGATGCATTAGAATGTCATGAATCAGTTAGGGATGGATATCACAAGGCCTTATAGTAATTTCTATGGATTTAAATAAAAGGCTATCGAGGTATGTTGTTTGATTGAAGGTATTGAAATCCACCTCGTTGATTATCCTAGTTTTCCTGTAATGATGGATAATTTTGATATTGATGTGTCTAATTCTTGGGTAAATATATTTTCTAGGAAATGGGCCACTAATTTAGGTGGATTTTTTCAAATGGCATTGTCTAATGAAACCATCCCATTTGGGGCTCAAAGTCATATCACTTTTTATAATAAGCCAAGAAGGAAGGAACACATTGAAAAACCTAATTACAGGAATGACTAGAGTAATTATGACTCCATATATCCTTGTTCCTCCAAATATTGGGTTGCCTTTCCCTTTTCACAAGAACACAGAGTTGATAATGTGATACGACCCAAGGGAAATGGTTACCAAAAGTAACCCGACAAACACAAGGGAAGTGAACTTAGTTATGTCAAAGTTATCAAATAAGGTAATGAGGAAAACACACATTTACATGAAACAAATATAAAGAGTATTTCCTTGATAGATTCATACCCCCTTGTTATGGAACGAAACAAACATACAAAAAATGTTGAATATCCTCACTATGTCCCTAACATTTCCCAAGACTTTGATTATCTTCCTTTTGCACGAGAAGATGATAATGATGATATATTATGGCCTACTAGGGAGGGATATCAAAAGAAACTAGATAATTAAAAATACAAAGTGGTTGGATCTGCCACAGTACTAAAGAAAGGTGATGAAGACATGTTCATTAAATTCATCCCAGAATATACTCTTACAATGANGGTGTCGGACACAAGGAAAGGCCATCCTGATACACGTAAGGAGTCTGATAAGTTTTGGCTATGCCCCTACCTAATTGAGGAAACTTTTGCCAATGATTCCTACGACTTATCCATGCCAAAGAGAAGGAGACATCAACTACATATTATTAGATTGTTTTGCAAGCCTCGTCATTTGTAGTGAAAATTGTTCTTTTCAACATGATTTTGGATTTATCACTGACCCCGGTGGATAACATACATCGGTCGATACTTTTAAAGGGTTTTGTTATTTGAAGTGGGTGCACGATTGTACGCCTTGGAAAACTAGAGATGTTGAGGTTCTCATATTGGAGATAGTTGATACATTGGAAAACTATGGTTTAGCAAGTTAACTGATGATCGTATGGCCAATTAACTAGGACTAGGTGTAAGTTGACTCATGTGACTACCAGTGTGTGTCACATATCTCTAAAACACTCCTAATTTTCATTATCTTGGATTCTATGGTGAGTTAGTTGTTTCATAAAGAGTATATTAATTGTATTGTAACATTCCCTTACTCAGATAATAGAAATTCTTTCATTATTTTCTCAATTTTTTGTCTTATCTCTTCATCCACCATTGCAAGCTATGTATGTTTCATTGTTAGCTGGATCTTTTGTGCAAGTATATCATAAGCACTAAAGTCTCATGGCCATAATGGAGACAATTTTTTTGACCATGATGATGATCATGATGTCCACAGATGGCATCCCAATACCCCCCCGACCATTTGCGTCTACAACTACAAATCAACCAAGATCATCACATCTAGGAAACACAATGTATGGGAGATGGTAATCTAACATCATGATGAGGTATGCCGTTCCTTCATTAATGCAAATTTGTAAAGTCACCTCAACTGAATTTTTAATTTTTTTTAGATATGACATCATCAATCATTATTTCATTATTGTTGTCATTAATATTATTGGTTGATACTAAGATGAACAATACTAATATTAATATTTTATATTCACATGACAGGTAAAATTTCTTAAGCGACAACTCTGGTGGAAACATCTTCTCACCCAAAGGTAAAGTGTATTATTTTCACTTGCTCAATAGCTCACTATCCAGAGCCTGATTTTTTAGTATCCAATGGTGTGGATATAGTGCTTTCAATTACTTACCGACTTACACCAACAATTACACATGTATATTATCTTTTTTCCCATTATATTGGTCATGTTAGTCTTATAATACCCACTTGTTAATTTCTATTGGTATGTTTAAGTATGGATGACCCATAAATTACCTATTATAAGGTTGAATCCTTATTCCCAAGTGTACAAAATTATATCTCTTTACAACGAGGATAATTATGGTTCATTATGATTTCTTCACAACTTCCTTGCAAAAAATTTAACATATAGTTCTCTTATTTAATCCTTAGGTAGTATGACACCAATGTATCAAGTATTGTGTTCAATCATCCAACACCTAACTATATGATCATAGGTGATCCAAAAATGATCTGGAGAAGGATAAGAATAACTTAGAACTCATAGAGGAAACTCAAAATGCTCAGAATGGCTACAGTAGGCAGAGAAAGGGAAAAAATTCAAAGTCCCCAAAACTCAGTGAAAATGACATTATCATGAAGAGTGAATCACAAGATTTCTAACGATGCAAATGGCTTGTCAAATGGAGTTATGTATTGAAATATATTCACTATCAAATTTTGGTCAACCTAGCCCAGTCAACAGGGGATGAGTCAACATCCGTACTACTGACATCAACATCTGTACGGATGACTTCATCATCCGTACAATGCACGTGTAAGAGAAGGGAAGTGACATGTGGCATGATGACATCATCATGATTATGTGGAAGCACCGGAGGTTGCCACGTGTCACTCGGTTATTGGATTTTCGGACCAATCCATGGACTAGTCGGATCATGCCACATGGAAGTTCGTACAGTCTATATGACTGACGTGGCATTGACGTTGTGGGTTGAATTGGTAGGGGGGAATAGTGGCGCAATCAGGGGCTACAACGTGGCCCAATTAGGTGCTGCCACATGGTAGGTGAGAAACTCCAAAGGATAACTCATGAATGAACTTCGAAAAAAAAAATTAGTGGGTTCGCCAAATTTGGCAGACCATGCCAACTTTGGAAACAAGTTTGAAGAGATTCTAGCGACCTCGCTAAATTTAGTGGCAGATCAATATGTATTGAAAATATATATAACCAACACACCAAAAATGGAGTCCATGGGATTCGACCTCGGAACCGCTGCCTAAGCCCAAGTGATGCAGGAGCACCACCAACTCATCAAGCGAGCCAGCGTGGAAGTGGAATACAGCTGGACAAGCCAACACAAATTTTGAAAAGAATTCTTTGAAATTGTGTGCGATCTTAAATGAAGTCATTTAAGAAGAGGCATTTTTGTATATTGTAATGGACCTTGAGCGAATAGCTCTCGTCCTTAGTAGATAGACGACATTTAAGATAGTTAATGATGGTAGATAGGATTTTAATTCATAGATTAGATTGTTTTAGAAAAGAGGAGGGGAACGGATATAGACACCCTCATTGTTTCATTGTAACATTATCAGAGGAAGAAGAGAGAGAGCATGCAGGGAGCTGTGTAAAGAACACCCATGTACAGATATTGAATTAATGGAAGAAGATTTGATTCAATTTCATGGTTTGTGTTGTTCTCTTTGTATGTTGATGTTGATATGCTCATGAATGTTTTCATCCCATCATACATTTTCTTTTATATGCTGTGTATGTGATTTCATGTATGAATTGAAGTCAGAGAGGGAGATGGAATGAGTTTGAATTGTTTCTCTATTTGAGCTAGAGGATTCCTGCAAGGAGTGCAGTCGAATCATCCGCAAGGAGTGCATTGACATGGGGTTCAAATAGAGATAACGTTTGTTCTCATTTCCTTGAAGGTGCAAGTTGGGCACAGAAGCCGTGCAAGGAGTGCGCAGGCCAGGTGAATGTCTCAGGGTTGCGAACCTGAGTGAGTCTTTGAAGGATTGTTGCTGCAAGTGTGCGTAGAATCGAAGAGTCTCAACACTTAGGCATGGTTGAAGATTTTTCACAAGGAGTGTGAGCAAGGAGGTTTCCAAGAAGACTTGAAGTCGTGGGAAAGTTCAGGAAGAATAGAGTCTTCGAATTCATCGAAGGATTGCACAGAGAAGTTATGGTTGAAGATTTTAAGCAGGCGCTGCAAGTTTGTGTGCAGGTGAACAAGTCTTCATAGAGGAAGTACTTGATTCCTTTCGCAGAATTCACCTGGATGGAACGAACGGTCAGTATTCTCCCAGGGAGAATTCAGGAATCACCGAAAGCTGTTGGATCTTGGAGAGGTGCAGGGAAGATACGGCGACGTGTTCCCAAGGGTTCCAAGTTCAGAAGAGGCAGAGCCATTGATTAGGACCACGAGGGTCGTTGGATTCACACGCATATCATGGATAGGAGTTTCATGAGTCGAAGCCCAAAATTTGTGCATCAAGAATTGCGATATCGTGATTCATGATATCCCAATGAGCCCTAAGCTATCCATCATTGAGGACGCATGTTAGAATATCCAAGGGAGTCGGGGTTCAGAGAATCGGGGTTTTTGAGGACACAATATTCTTGTAACTTGGAGTCACGAAACGCGATATTCCGACTCTGACGTAATGGTGCGGGCCACAGGAAGTTAGTGGAGGACAGGTGGCGTACCATATCGGGGATCGGGAAAAGGAAAGTCTCAAAATCATCGACATCATGATTCGCGATCCCACGAAGTCCGAGATCCCGATAGAGGTGACGGGACCGTTAAAGAGTCAACCCGCAAGCGCTTTGGAGTTTTGGCGCATTGGGGTTCAAAAGTCAGTAAATCAAGTGGCTCAATATCGCGAATGGAGAAATTCCGATAGAGGAAAGTTCTGACAGGAGGAAGTCAGCGTTGACTGGCCATTAGGTCTCGGGGATTCGAGAGCCCAGTGATCGACCGTTAGACTCGTGAAGTCGCGAGTTTTGATTTCCCGGTAAGTGAAGAAAGGGGATCGCGTGAAGAGAACTGTGGGAGCAGATTTCCCGATAGGGAAATAGAAGGACCAGTTAGTGTTCTTCGGGCCGAGAAAAGAGAAGATCCTGTGCGTGCACGTGGACCTTCCGCCTGTGGGTGGTGAAGGGGTTGCGTAGCCATCACCAAGCCTTAATACATCCACCCATAAGCACTATGCCATGGGTACCACTTGGTACATCCGCCCACAATTAATATTAAAAAGGTGCATTCCACGCAACGATGGGGAGAATGGGCATGGACCGTACGAACTGAAAGCATGAATTTCGAGGTGGTACAATCATTATTCGAGGTTGCAAAGGGCACATAAACCAAGAAATAATTATTCTTGGACCTGGGAGTGCGAGAGTCAGATCAGATCATGGAGACAATCCTTTTTTGGGTAATTCGACGCCACAAATTCAATTGTGTTCCCTGTTTTCTGATCTGGGCATTATTTATGTAGCTTGATTTCAGAATGAGGTATACTTATGTATTTTTTCAAATTCTTTTGTTGATTTAATGAAAGAGCCTACCCATTTGAGAGAAAGACGCAGAGACATATTCCACCAAGGATGAACTTTGTTATCAAGTTTTTGTGTTCAGATCTGATGCTTATGTCTCTTCATTTTTTAGTTTTCCCTTCTTTCATGGTGCACTTTAATTTACACTCATTTAATGCAATTCTTTATAAGTCGCGATGAAAAGATCCTGGATCATGTTAGTATTAGAGCAACCATATTTGACTTGAATTGTTAAGTGTGAATGATTACTAGGGCCAATCATAAGCAAGGTGAAGTAAATCTTAAGACTTTCAATTCCGAAGTTGACCGTCTATCCAGAAGGAAGAACATGGTAGAAGAGGACAAGAGTGATGAACATGAGAAAAACTTTCACATGGTATTTGATCACATATCAGAAATGGTCGAATGAAAGTATGGATATTACTAGAAGAGGGTGAAAGAAGAAAGGGAAGAAAAAGGAATCACATGCACATGATGATTCTTCGGTAAACCAAGGGGCTGGAGGAGATCATCATGAGCCTCTGTATTCACATTCAAGTTCTAGTTCTTCTTCCTTTGAGCACTCTCATCATTCTCATCATTCCAGACATAAAGCCTCTTTTAAGAAACCATTACTAAAACTTGATGTAAAATTTTCTTTACCTATGTTTAATGGAGATGCTAATCCTAAAAATCTAGATAATTGGATCTGAGAGGTTGAAGTGTATTTTCATGTCCAACATATTGATGAAGAGGAAGTTAAAGTGAAATTGGCTTCTCTTTGGTTGGAAGACACCGCTCTCGTATGGTGGGAGACAAAGATTCAGGACAAAAGTAAGTGTGGTAATCTTCTTTCATCATGGTTGGAATTTAAATCAATGATAAGGAAGCAATTTTATCCATTAGGGTATTTACATAAAGCAATGATGGAATGGAAAATTTTAAGGCAAAGTAAAGGTCAAATTGTACAAAGTTTCACAGAATAATTTAGGAAGAAATATCTTGCATTGAACATTCCTTTGGATTCTTGTGAAACTTTAATGAAGTATATTGGTACACTTCACAATTATATTCGTCATAATTTTCTCTTGTTTAACCCCACTAGTCTTTATGAAATTCGTCTACAAGCCACTCACCATGAGAGCAGGGGGAAACGTGTTCAAGAAGATTCCACAAAGAAACCTTCCAATTTCCCACAAAAGACTTCTAAGAAGTTTAAAAGGAGGAACAAGAATACTACTATAGTGATGAGAGGAGGAAATCCATCTTGCACTCATTGCAATAAGAGCGGTCATGATGAAGAAAACTGTTAGAAACTACATCCAGAAAAGAAACCGAAACAGTTTGATGGAAAAGGGAAGACAAAGACTGTTGTTATAATGCAGCAAGATCTCGGTTCCAATTTAGGAGATGAAGGAAAGATCACATAGGTTGGAGTGCAAGGTAAAGATTATCTTCATGCTAGTTCTAGTTCCAATGTTGAATCTCATGTTTATGCACGAAAGAGGAATGAGTTATTTCATATAAGAATCGTATCTAAACATACTAATCTAGATACATTATTCGATCCGGGTTCCCAAGTAAACTTAATATCTAAAGCACTTATCTAGAAAACGGGTCTTGAACCACATATGAAGCTTTATCCTCTTGTTTGGGTATGTGATAAAGAAAAACTTAATGTCACTAGACAATGTAGGATCATATTTGCTATTTCTTCAAAATTGATTGATGAATTGTATTTGGATGTTGTACCACTTGATATATGTGGCATAGTGTTAAGAAGTCCTTATCTTTATGATAGAAAAGTAGTCTTCTTTTTTCATGAGAAAAAATACCACCTTACTAAAGGGGGAGTGGAATATATTGTTAGAGATCACAGCATGAGGGTAAATACAGCACTTTTTAGTGCACGGAAAATGAAAAGACTCATAAACACTAATAAGAGATATGTACTCATGGTCGTCAGAGAGAAATATGTTAGGATATCCAACACTTTCCAAGGGTGTGATCCATATCATAAAAAGGAATTAATTAATATTGTTTCTAAGTATGATGATATTTTTCAGGAACTAGATGGATTGCCTCCAAAGAGGGAAATACAACATGAGATACATCTTCAACAGGATTCTCCTCGTCCTAATTTGGGCATGTAAAGGATGTCAGTTGTGGAGATGAAAGAGATCAAGAAGAAGGTACAAAACTATTTGGATCAAGGGGTCATTAGGCCCAGTTCATCTCCTTGTGGTTCTTCGATCGTGATGGTGCCAAAGAAATATGGCACATGGCAAATGTGTGTCGATTACCAGGATTTAAATAAAATAATGGTGAAAAATTGATACACTCTTCCTCACATAGATGATTTACTTGATCAATTGAAGAATTTTGTCGATTTCACTAAGTTGGATTTGCGTAGTTCATATCATCAAATCAGAGTCGTCGAAAAGGATGCATGGAAAACTGCCTTTAAAACCAAATAGGGATTGTTTGAGTGGTTGGTTATGCCATTTGGTATTTGTAATTCTCCGACAACTTTCATGCATGTGATGAATGATGTATTCATGCCTTTTCTAGATGACTTTGTGATTCTATATTTATACAACTTTCTTGTTTTTAGCGGGACTTGGGATGAGGATGTGATGCATGTAAAGCAAGTATTGGATACTTTGAAAAGGGAAACTTTGTATGTAAAATTGTCTAAATGTGAATTTGGCAAGACTTCACTTGTGTACTTAGGTCATATTGTAGGAGGAGGACAATTGAAAATTGACCCTTCCAAAATTGATGTAATTGTAAATTAGCCTAAGCCAAAAAGTGTAACTAAAGTTCGAAGCTTCTTAGGTGCAGTACAATATTGGAGGAGATTCATTCCCAACTTCTCCTTTATAGAATATCCTTTGCATACCTTAACCAGTGCGGAGAACACTTTTCAGTTGGAAGGAAAGCAACAAAACAATTTCAATATTTTGAAGGAGAAGATCAATACCGCACCAGTATTAGCACTTGTGAATCTTCAACAACCTTTTGAGATCGATATAGATGTCATCCGATACACCATGGGTGTAGTATTGATGAAATATTGTAAGCCTATATGTTACCACTTTGAAAATTTTAACCAAGATTTTATTAACTATCATACATATGGAAAAGAGTTGTGTGCATTAGTCTAGAGCGTAAAAAGTGGAATCACTACTTGTTAGGGAAGGAAACAATATACATACAGATAACCAAACCCTATAGTATCTTCAAGCACTGACCAAACTACAACAATCTCAACACTACAGGTGGATGTGTTTTCTACAACAATTTCACTTGGTAATCAAGTACAAAAAGGGTACAAGTAGCAAGGTAGTTGATATGCTTTCCAGACCTCCTATTGTTTCTTCTATTGTTTTGAAGAATGATTCTTTATCTCATGATATCTATGTAGAACAATATTCCATCAATGAAGATTTTAAAGAAGTATATGTCAATCTAACCCTTGGTGCATAGGTAGAGAACTATTGTCTGCAGGGAAAACTACTCTATCATCTTGGGAAGCTATGTATTCGTATAAGTGAACGAATCCATGTAATAGGAGAAGCTCATACTTCTCTTCTGTTTGGGAATTTTGGGGTAGGAAAAACTATGGCTCATTTGCAGAGGTTTTGTTATTGGCCTCAAATGAAAGAAATTGTAACTAAATATGTAAATGGGTGTGTGATGTGTTCTACCTGTAATCCCACTAATAGAAAATTGGGGCTACACTCACCACTTCTTGTTCCATCCCATCCATGGGAAAGTGTATCCATGAATTTTGTAGGGGTTTTACCAATGACCAAAGGGTTTCATGCTTATTTGTATGTGGTAGTGGATAGGTTCAACAAGATGTGTATCTTGATGCCATGTAAAACGAAGATGAGAAAATTGTTAATCTCTTCTTTCAACGGGTTCACTTTGGATTACCCACATCCATCATCTCAGATCGAGATACATGATTCCTTGGGGACTTTTGGACTAGCTTGTGGAGAATGTTGGACAGCAAATTGAAGAGGAGCATTGCTTTCCATCCACAGAAAGAGGTGGTAAACCGAGCAGTGGTACTTTTTCTTCAAGTCTACTGCAACAAGCATCCCAATTTATGGGATGAACAGATACCTTATGTACAACATGCATACAACCGAGATTTACATTCATCCACTCAGAGTTCACCTTATGAGACATGTTTTGGGTACCTATGAAAGGTTCCTTTGGACTTGATGTATGGGAGATATGTCGATGTGAATGAAGAACAAACAGAGGACAGGGCCCGCAAGTTCATCCAGAGGATCCAATAGATACACCAGGAAGTCAAGGAAAAGTTGGAGAAAATTCAAGCACAGTATATAGCTCGACATGACAAGCACAGGGTTGATCATCAGTTCCAAGTTGGAGACTCGGTATCGCTTCACATCATTAAGGAGAGATTGAAGGGTGAAGGAAAGAAACTAAAGCCCATTCATTATGGACCCTTCACTATCTTGGATAAAAGTGGTACCGATGTTTTTTGTTTGGATCTTTCACCTTATATGCATATTTACTCAGTTGTGAATGTTGAGAACTTGAAACTTTTTGAGCCTCCCATGATCATGGATCAAGATGAGGAAGTTTCAATACCTTTAGTTGATGAGTTTGCACCTGAGTACTTGGATGAGATACAAGAATATATAATCCTGGATAAGAGGATGAGGACTTCAAGCAGGGGTGATGTTGATTATATTCGAATAGGCTTAAAGAAACACATCCAAGCAAGGAAGTGGATCAAGAAGGACAAAGTGAGGGGACTCTTCCCTCACTTACAAGTTGATTGATGAAATATTTTGGTGGTCCAAAAATTATCTCAGTGGAAAGGCGTGATCCAAAAAGGATGAAGATAAGGCTAAGAATAACTTAGAACTCATAGAGGAAACTTAGAATGCTCATAATGGCTCCAGCACACAGAGAAAGGGAAAAAATTCAAACTCCCCAAAACTTAGTGAAAGTTCATCATGATCGCGAATAGTGCATCACAATATTTATAATGATGCAAACAGATCCTCAAACAACATTACAGATTGAAATATATTCACGGTCAATGTTTGGTCATCTTAGCCCAGTCAACAGGGGATGAGTCAACATCCATACTGTTGACATCAATATCCATACGAATGACATCATCATCCATATAACGCACATGGAAGAGAAGGGAAGTGACACTTGGAATGATGACATTAGAAAGATGATGTGGAAGCCCTAGAAGTTGCCACGTGTCACCCGATTATTATCTTTTTAGACCAATCCATGGACCAATCGGATCGTGCCACGCGGCAGTCTGTATAGTTCGTATGACTGACGTGGCATGTTGATGTGGCATTGGCATGGAGTGATGACTTGGTGTGGGGCAGCGTGACCCAATGAGGGGCTGCCACATGGCCCAATCATGGGTTGCCACATGGAAGGCAGGAAATGCCCAAGGACGACCCGTGAATGAATTTCGAAAACAAAAATTGGCTGGTCTGCCAAGACCACGCCAACTTTGGAAACAAGTTGGAAGAGATTTTAGTGACCCCACTAAATTTAGCAGTGGATCAACATGTATTTCAAATATATATAACCAACGCACCAAAAACGTAGTCTGTGGGATTCGACCCTAGAATAAGCCCAAACCTTAATGCATCTGCCCATAACCACTGAGTACCACTTGGTACATCCGCCCACAATTAATATTAAAAAGGTGCATTCCTCACAGCGATGGGGAGAAGGGGTGCGGACCGTATGACCTATGAGCATGAATTTTGAGGTGGTACAGTGATTATTGCAGGTTTCAGAGCTCGCTCATGAAAACAGAGACAAAATTCTTCTTGGGCCTGGAAGTGCTAGAGTCAGATCAGAGCATGGAGACATTCATTTTTGGGTCCACAAATTCATGGTGCTGTCTGTTTTCTAATCTAAGCATTATTTTTGCAGCTTGATTTCAAAATGAGGTATACTTATGTATTTTTCCAAATTTGTTTGTCGAGTTAATGAAAGAGCCTAACCATTTGAGAGCGAAACGAGAGATGTAATCCACCAGGGACAAACTCCGTTATCAAGTTTTTATGTTCATATCTTATGCTTATGTCTCTTCATTTTTTAGTTTTCCCTTCTTTAATGGTGCACTTTAATTTATTCTCATTTAATGCAATTCTTTATAATTCACGATGAAAAGATATTGAATCAATAGGGTATGGTGCATTGGCCTTCATTGGTGTGACAAAAAAATAAATATATTTTCACTCCACACATTCATCGTCACCTACCATTGTTAGTTATTTTTTGAATGGTGCCAAAATCATGTGATTCATATGTTTATGGGGTAATGCACCAACCCAACACTTCGACACTTGTTCATTCATGGAGGGCGTATTGACTAAAAACTTCAACTTATCTCTCATTGGTGTTTGTTCCATTAATGGCCAGTACTTCGAACTCTCATATTGTCAGGGTTGTAATGTGGGTTTCATTCTCAATTACCGAGGCTTTTCTTCTTCTTAATTTTGATATAGGTGTCGATCAGACGAACACTGTTATGGTTATCGCAGAGGTTCCTCACTTTGTCTATTCATATGAAGAAATAAATCAGTGAGTATTGTTCTCAGCTTCTGTAATGTTTATGGAACACACACATTCTCGCATACATTCTAACTACGGGTTTTTATGTCTAGGTACCCAAACCCAAGAAACGATGAGTTAATGTTTGGTGGCCACACTATCCACACATGACCCAACATTTTGTGGTGAATATACCTGAGCGTTCAAGTATTAGTTTAATATTTTTATTTTAGTCTTTGCAGGAATTAGAACTTGTAACTTGTTTAAATTTGGTTTGTAGATTTGACATTATTTACCCTATGCATTTCCTTGTTTACTCACAAGAAGAATAATTACTACTAAAGGGTTTTTATTCTAATCCCGATTTAGTGGATATGTCGACAATCAAGCCCTCAGTTGCTTGACAATACCATTTCCATCATTTTCCAGGTAGGTAATGTGTTTACGCTATTTTTTTCATCTTTATAAGAACTCCTGCTACAGTAAATACTCGGTCGTCTATATTAATTTTAATTTTTCTGTCTCTTAAATAAGGACAATGGACCCCGGCCAAGACCAGGGTTATGTGAAGACTATGATGTGAAGAGTATACTTTCTCTAAGCTCTAGCGAGGGTACCTCCCATAGAGCTTATGTAGGTAAAACCGATAGTTTATCATTCTCTGTTTAGGTCATTACTTATTTTTCTATTAACCGTCATTTAATTATCTTTCCATCTTTTTCTACAGGAGAAGATCCTATACAGTAACTAGGTGATGATATTTGCTAACTATCGTATGATTATCCATGACCTTGCCAACTCAGAGTTTACACAATGGAATTCTAAAGCTAACAAAAGTATTGTTGTTAACTCAACTCGTCCAGACACTTCATGGGTTCTTTGTGGTTTCTTGATACGTTATTACCACCAATACGTTTGGCATGGTTTCATTTCAATTTTCAAATATTTTTATACAGACTTGATTGACCACTATCGACTTGGCTTCCTAGGGTTAAGATTCGACTAAATTTTTAGAGGGATTCTAAAGAATTCAATGCTATCAATTTAATATTATCTCTATTGCCGGTAATCAATTATGTTGTGTTTACTGTATAGCTAAATTAACATGTGTCAAGTATTAACAAATAAACGGTTGGGCTTCATTTATCTCGTGTTAATATTTTAATTTTTGTTAATCACTTAAGTAGCAATCATTTAACTATCAAAGTAATTTTTAAATATGATTAGGTAAATGTAAAAAAGTAAACACATAAACTGATGTCTTTATAATAGCTAGGAAGTTAATGATTGAAATCACAGCCATTTATTTTGTGTGACTACTAAGAATATTCCAGCCATATTTAATCATGTCCATAAAAAACTTATTAAGCACTAAACCCCTATTAAATTTGCACATTGTCAATAGATGTACGCCTTTCATCACTCTCTTAGCTCCGATAGATTTTATTCACTTATTTTTATTTAATGCAAATCATTAAAAGAGTTTACACTATGCATACCTTGGCATATTTTTATCCTCATATTCTCTTTTCAATAGGAAAACAAATTCTATTTATTCTATAAAACGTTTATTATAAATGTTTCTACAGAATCACATTGGAATATCTCTATCTATGCTTATTCTCACAACAACCTTTAGCTGATAAACATTGCATTTCTAGGGCTCATATTATATTTTAGGACTACTCATATTAATTCATTGGTTTTCTCATATACATAAAAAATATTCAACATTGATTATTTCTTGATTTAAAACTTCTCCGTAATTGTTAACAGTAATAAATTGACTTACAAAGCTTTGTTTGTTTCTACCTTCACATCAATGTCTTCAACGAAATATTACTACTACAATATAGATTCATGTCCAACCAGAATGTTCAACATTTGAGCTAATAATGCTGAGGAAATAAAATAATGAAAGTATAGATATACATATCTGAACCAAAAATATTTACTGTGACAAAATGAAGGGAGATTCTAGCTCCTCCCAACCTTCGACTAGACCAAATACAGTCTTCTAGCTCTGGTCACCCCTAATCCAAATGTTGTATTCCACAATAAAAATGAAAATATCAAGAACCTTTTCCACGTAATTTTCTAGAACTTGGCTCTTTCTCAAAACCACCAAGCCCTAACTCTACACAAGTACTCAACAACGTCCTCTTTGCACCATACTTTTTTCTTCACCCCTTGTTTTACCAAGCCGAGAATAATAAACATACTAGGTATTTTTCTTTCTTTTTCGAGTTAGCCTTCTCCCTAATGTTCGACAACACAAGTATTCCAACAGAGGACGAACACCTTCAGTAAACACTCACATAACCAAATCAAAGATCAACACACTGATGTTTTCACGTGGTAAAACCCCTACGGGGAAACATCCATGGCCCCAGCCAACGCGGCCACTTGGAAAAGTTTATTAATGAAAAGAAAAAGATTACACGGAGATTTTACAAAAGATTTTCTCACAATTGATCATCGGCAAATGACCCTCCATGCTCTTTAAATAGAGATCATGGACCAATCGAGTGTTAAGCCACAGATCAATGATCGTTAATATCGAAGAGAGTATGAATCGTGATCACTCTATGTCGAGAACATATCGTGACCATCATATTTCCTAACTACAAATGCATACTAATGCATACTAAAGAAACACACTAGAAAACACACTTTTACCTAATGACACAATAGACCAAGTAGATAT
>SNQJ01S0003250.1:147705-167735 GCA_010110895.2 Picea sitchensis
AAATGTCTGCAACTTGATCTTCTATAGGACAAAAGAGCACTTCAATAACTTGATCATGGATGAGATTTCTAATGAAGTGCTTGTGTAGCTCGATGTGTTTGCTACGCTGATGTTGAACTGGGTCTTTGGCGAGCTTGATGTCACTCTGATTCTCACACCAAAGGTTGGTTGGATGTTGGTGCTAGAATGACGCAGGAGCATCGCTCCAGCTAGCCATGCGCTAACCAGCCAGCCCGCTCAGTACATTCAAAGCGCACATGCAACGAAGAGAGGCACCAATCCTCTCACATTTTGAATTTGATTTAAATATAATTAATGTATGAAAGGTTGTGGAGCCATAGAGCCATGCCTTTGAGTAGCCGTTAGGTAGAAGTCACCTTAAACGGTTGTAAGGATGAGATCTAGATCCAATCTGGGCTAGACAACCCATTCAATGTAGAGTTAATGTAATTGAATAGGGTAGGTGAGATGGAGGGAAGAGCTCGAAGAGCCCCCTCATGTAAAAGATCTTTGTATCTATTTTGAGTTAGTCAATAGGTAGTTAGTGGTTAGAGTCTGCGTGAGAGAGCAGATAGAGGAGCCGAGACCCTGTCAAAGTTTGAGCTCAAACACCTTTGTACAGGCATTTTCATATTAATACAAAGAGCAGATTCCTGCATTGATATTATGTAGGTTTATATGTTTATGAATGCCTATGTGTGTTTTCATATTCTATAGATGTATGGTTAGGTATGCATTTGTAGGGGTTCTTTGATTTCAGTTTTGGGGTTTTTTCAGGCTTCATGCCAAGAGGGTGTGACAGAACATTGCGGGTTCTGAAATCTAGTGCATAGAGTGCACTTTCAATTCTGTAGAATTTGGACAAGGACGTGTTAGGAGGGCACACCATTTGAAGTCATTAACTCAGGAGGAAGAAACCTCAAGATTGTTGAACACCTTGGAGGTAGGACCGTGTAAAAGAGGGCATAGCAGGAAGACATAACTACTAAGGAGTTCTGTAGAGCTCTGCTAGGAGGGCATTGACCAAGTGCAGATAGTACTCAGGAGAGAACTCTTACTTGAGTTCAGGGTGAAGACAAAATCACTGCAGGATTCTATCAGGACACTCTGCGAGGAGGGCATTGAGGAAGTTCCAGGGCACATAGAAAGAACTCCTTTGAGTTCTGGAATAGAGAAGTGTCCAAAGAAGACGACCTTCATAGGGTTGTTGATTACCCTATAGGCTCATCAAGGAGTTGCTTGAGTAAGTGGTTGCCAAGGGGGAACCAAATCTCTATCCGAGGGAGATAAAAGGGTTAAGTCCCTTAGAGGTCTGAGCAGCAGACAAGCTCAAGACAGATAACACCTTGTCATGTGTAGGGACCCTGCAAGGAATCGCAGAGGTCGAAGAAACCTTTCAAGGTTTCGAAGGAGGATAAAGCTTAGGAGGGATAGTTCCTTTGATCACAGAGCAATGGCCAAGAGAAGGACAAGAAGTTGGGGAGACCTTTCAAGGTTTCACAAGTCCTGAAAGCTCAGGAGGAGAAACACTTTCGTGCACAGGCCATAAGCTGAGAGGTTGCAGAGGCTGGAGAAGACCCTTTAGAGGGTTCAAGTTTGAGAATCTCAAGAGGGAAAGCGTTTTTAAGGACGCATACAAAAACCAAAGTCATAGGCTTCATAGTAGGGGCAAAGGCTGAGGCCTTTGAAACTTGGAAAATATTCAAAGGCAGGAAGAAGAGTGCACAAGGGAGGAGCTACATCTACCATCGGATCCCACATAGATTGCCGAAAGTCGTCGGATCTGGGAGAAGGTGTGCATGAGTTAATCTCGCATATGAGTTGAGAAGAGAACTCAAAAAGTTCTGAAGAGGAAAAATCATCAGGATTTCGAAGTTCGAGAAGAGGAGCGTATAGGGATCATGGAGTCACTTCATCACGATCTCCCAATCTGCGAAGTCCTGAAACAATGAGGACATCGAGAGCATCCATCACTCGAAGGGAGCGTGGGGGTAATCCGAGAACCATTAGGGTTTTAGATACCGGGAGTCGGAGAGGTAATAGTTCGGAAGACTAGAGTTCCCGGGCCGTAAAGTCTCGAAAATATTGGGACCATTCATCACAAGAGGACAAGTGGCGAAGGATAGAGGTTTCAGGAAAATCCCCAAAAGGATTATACCAGGTTTTAGCATTTCATAGATCCTGCTACAGAGAGTCGGACACTTTGGCGTTAGAAACCCCAAAGTCACGAAACACGACATGCAGGGGAGACGAAGCTATGGAGGATAAAGTCGGGCTAGGGATTTTGGCATTTTGGGGATCGACACTTCGACCGTCTTGAGGATTAAGAGTCGGGGCTCTTGGTATTGGAAACCCCAAAGCAGGTTGAGGTCATGGAGAAAATAGGTCACATGGACCGAGACGCGGGCCAAGGACTGATCAACGATTGAAGTCATTTTTGGCATTTTGACCTATCGGGTTTCGGGGGATCGAGGAACCAAGAACCTCAACACGAGGATTCACGAAGCTGTGAAACCCAAAAAGTAATTTTTGGCTTGGCTGAAGAGGTGAAAACTCTCACCAGGTGTATGTTGGCACAGGTAGGGTTTTCGGGAAAGAACCTGTGGATCAAATATTGAGGTTCTGATAGGGATCTGAGAGAGATGCTTTGGCTCAGAGAGGTTTTAGAATGATCCTGTGAGCAGATCTCGGCCCGAGGGTTGGGGGTCTCTATCAAAAGTGGTATGAAAGTGAGACTATGTCTGTATATTTCAGGCAGAGGGAGTAGAGAAGGGAAAGAGAGTACTTTGGTGCAGATCATTTTGGTATTAGAGGCAACTTGTAGAGACAGGCAAGAGAAGATAGAGTGATGGAAACTTTGTGGAGATTGTTGCCAGGTGAGCAGCAAAGGAGAACAGTCAGGAGGAATGTAAGAGAAGGCTGGAAGCACTCCCAGTCTAAGGAGTGATAATAGGTTTTCCAGGAGGGCAAATAGAAGGCAGCAAAATGGCTACTGAAGGCCATGCACAAAGTGGAAGGAAGAACCACCAGTAGCAGAGAAAAGCTAAGATGGATAAGGAGCTCGTCGATATCATGGAGAGAATGGAAAATCTAGCATTTTAGATGTAGCATAATGCAAGGTCAAGGTGGGTATATGAATGGCCCATGAAGACAAAGGTAAAATGGCCAGTCAAGGCATTGTTGGCCAAAAGACAGCATAGGTTGTTGAAGGAATGGCTGAGGCATGCCAAAATCCTTAGGGATGATGAGGAGGAGATGGTTCAGGTGTGTGAACTAGAGGCTGGGAGAAATCTCGGTGACATTGAGGAGGAGAGGAGATCACTATCGGATCTCATGGACTGCCGGGAGAGCAGAGAGAAAATTCCCAATTGCTATGAGGGCAATGAAATGAGATTGTTGTGGGATCTCATAGTCTGTCAAGAGGACATCAAGAGAATTCCATGTTTCCAAGAGGGCAATGAGATGAGATATGAGGATCTCATAGACTGCCAAGAGGGAAGCATAGAAATCCCAACTTTCCAAGAGGGAAAGGGAGAGCATATGAGCTTAGAGCTGAGTTTATATCAGCAAAAACAACTCACAGAGAAGGAGGATCAGAGGAATCTTCTGATGGTTGGAGGAATCGAGATATTCCTGCCATTGAGCCAAGATGAGGCCAAAGCATGTGTTGCATATGCAACAACAATAAAAGGACAACCAACTGTAACTATCGAAGAAGGGAAACATATATTAGAGGCTGCCCAAGCAAAGGGAGATGAGAATTCTGAGGAATGGCTCAACATTTTCATCCAGGAAGCTGAAAAAGAGAAAACAATTGCAGCACTGAAAATGACAACAAAAAAAGAGCAGGAAGATGAAGTACTCACTCCATGGGAGATGGAGTTGGAGATGCTAGAGGATTGACTAAACAATCCAGAGCCAGTAGGTGACTGCCATGAGAAGATGTTGGTAGAAGAGCATTTTGAGGAATCGTTCAGAAATTTCAACCAAGGAGTTGAACAAATAAAGACTACACTACCGAGGCACGCAGTAGATAATGAAGGAGAAATCCAACCCAAGGAGCGACTAGAGGAAGTTGGAAGTGTGCTCGCAAGAGGAATGGCAGAAGAAAAGCTGCCATAGAAAGAGGCTAAGTAGCAACTCAGTAATGAAAAGACTGGAGAGTTGAATTCTGCAACAGAGTGGAAAGCTAGGGCCATGGTAGGAAAGGAAGAAGGTGGCATGGGAGATCATGATGATCTACCCATTTGTAGGGAAGAATTACAGCAGAGGAGACTGCAAGGATAGAGCCAGCCATTGCAATAGCTGGACGAGGTGATCGATGAAATCAGAGAGTTGATGGTCAGATCAGCAAAAGAGGTCAACAAAGAAAGGATGAGCAGAAGAGGGTCGGCCATAGCAGCAGAACAACAACATCAACAGTAGCAGTAGAACCAAAGAGACGGAGCAGAGAGACAACTCCCAAGAGTTGTTTGGGATCCAGGAGGATTTCAACAACCAGGGTGGAGAGCTCATGAGAAGGAGCTCATGAATTTTCACAGCAGAGGAGTATGATGCAGGAGCATCACTCCAGCCAACCATGTGCTAACCATCCATCCCACTCAACGCATGCAAGGAAGAGAGGTGTCAATCCTCTCACATTTTGAATTTGATTTAAATATAATTAATGTATGAAAGTCCATGGAGCCATAGAGCCATGCCTTTGAGAAGGCATTAGGTAGAAGTCGCCTTAAATGGTTGTAAGGCTAAGATCTAGATCCAATCTCGACTAGACAACACATTCAATGTAGAGTTAATGTAATTGAATAGGGTAGCTGAGATGGAGGGAAGATATCAAAGAGCCCCCTCATGTAAAAGATCTTTGTATCTGTTTTGAGTTAGTCAAGAAGTAGTTAGTTGTTAGAGTCTGCATGAGAGAGCAGATAGAGAAGGAGTCGAGACTTTGTCAAAGTCTTAGATCAAACACCTTTGTACATGCATTTTCAAATTAATACAAAGAGCAGATTCCTGCATTGAGATTTTGTATGTTTATATGTTTATGAATGTGTATGTGTGTTTTCACATGTTGTAGACGTATGGTTAGGTATGCATTTGTAGGGGTTCTTTGATTTTAGGTTTGGGGTTCTTTGGGGCTTCATGCCAAGAGGGCGTGACAGAACATTGTGGGTTTTGAAAGCCAGTGCATAGAGTGCACTTCCAATTCTGTGGAATTTTGACAAAGACATGCCAGGAGGGCGCACCAGTTGAAGTCATTGACTTAGGAGGAAGAAAACTCAATGTTGTTGAACACCTTGGAGGTAGGACTGTGCAGAAGAGGGCACAACAGGAAGACAGAACTACTGAGAAGTTCTGTAGAGCTCTTCGAGGAGGGCATTGAGCAAGTGCAGATAGAGCACATAAGAGAAATCTTACTTGAGTTCAGGGTGAGGACATAATCACTTCGGGATTCTATGAGGAGACTCTGCTAGGAGGGCATTGAGGAAGTGCCAGGGCACCCAAAAAGAACTCCTTTGAGTTTTGGAATAGAGAAGTGTCCAAAGAAGAGGACCTTCATAGTGTTGTTGAATACCCTGCAGGCTCAACAAGGAGTTTCTTTAGTAAGTGGTTTCCAAGGGGGCACCAAATCTCCATCCGAGGGAGAGAAAAGGGTTAATTCCTTTAGAGGTCTGAGCAACAGACAAGCTCAGGACAGATAACACCTTGTCGTGTGCAGGGACCCTGCAAGGAATCATAGAGGTTGAAGAAACCTTTCAAGGTTTTAGAGGAGGATAAAGCTAATGAGGGATAGTGCCTTTGAGCACAGAGCAATGGCCAAGAGAAGAACATGAAGTTGGGGAAACCTTTCAAGGTTTCACAAGTCCTGAAATATTAGGAGGTGCAGGACTTTCACACACAGGCCATAAGCACTAAGGTTGCAAAGGTCGGAGAAGACCCTTTAGAGGGTTCAAGTTTGAGAAGCTCGGGAGGGAAAGAATTTTTAAGGATGCAGACAAAAATTGAAGTCACAGGCTTCATAGAAGGGACAAAGGCCGAGGCCTTTGAAACTTGGAAAATCTACCAAGGCAGTAAAAAGAGAGGACAAGGGAGGAGCTACATCTACCGTCGAATCCCACACAGATCATCGACAGTCTTCGAATCTAGGAGAAGGTTTGCACGAGTTAATCTCGCATATGAGTTGAGCAGAGAGATTGGAAAGTTACGAAAAGGTGAAATCATAGGGATTTCATAGTTCGGGAATAGGAGCATATAGGGATCATGGAGTCATTGCATCACGATCTCTCCCGATCCGTGAAGTCCCGAAACATTGAGGACATTGGGAGCATCCATCACTCGGAGGACATGTGGTAGTAATCTGAGAACCATCAGGATTTCAGATACTGGGAGCCCAAGAGGTAAGAGTTCGGGAGACTAGAGGTCCCAGGATGCAAATTCCCAAAAGCGTTGGGACCATTCATCACAAAATGACAAGTGGTGGAGGATCGAGGTTTCTGGAAAATCCTCGAAAGGATTATACTGGGTTTTGGCATACCGAGTATCCTGTAGATGAGAGCAGAGCAAGGGTTTGCAAGGGGAATAATGATGTCCTAAAGCGCGGAACCTTGAAGCATTGAAGGGGCATGATATTAAGCCGACATTTCGGCATACCAGTATTTGAAACATTGGAAGTCCTAGAGACAAGGAATCCGGGATCTTTGATATGAAAACCCCGAAGTTGCAAAAGTGTGATGTATCTGTGGAGCAAGACATGAAGACACCTATTATTAGGATTTCGAGAATCGACATTTGAGAGATCCCACTACAGAGAGCCAGACACTTCGGCATTAGAAACCCTGAAGTCGTGAAACGCGACATGCTGGGGAGACGAAGCTATGGAGGAGAAAGCCAGGCCAAGGATTTTAGCATTTTAGGGATCGACACTTTGGTCGTCCCGAGGACTAAGAGTCAGGGCTCTTGGTATTGGAAACCCCGAAGAAGGTTGTGGTCACGGAGAAAAGCGGTCACATGGACTGAGATGCGGGCCAAGGGCTAATCGGAAATTGAATCCATTTTCGACGTTTCGACCTATCGGGTTTTAGGGGATCGAGGAACCAAGAACCTCGACACAAGGATTCGTGAAGTTCCGAAGCGCAAAAAGTAATTGTTGGCTTGGCCGAAGAGGTGAAGACGCTTGCCTGGTGTATGTTGGCACATGTAAGGTTTTTGGGAAAGGACCTATGGATCAAATATTAAGGTTCTGATAGGGATCCAAGAGAGTTGCTTCAGCTCGGGGAGGTTTTATAATGGTCCTATGAGTAGATCTCGACCCGAGGGTCGGGGGTTTGCGTCATGGAATCCAAACTATGAAATAATCTTTTGATACCATAGGGCTTCTTGACTTGCATTTACCATTGCTCAGTACTCTGCTTCTACTAAAGAAAGTGAAATGGCCTGTTGTTTCTTATAATCCCAAGTGACAGGTCCTGAACCAAGGCTTAAAACATAACCTATAGTAGACTTTCGATCATCAAGGTCGCCAGCCCAATATGAATCATTGAAACCAACCAACAAAGGAGTCCCCCCTGAACTGTAATGTATCTTGAACTGAAATGTACCAAGAACATAGCGAAGTATCCTTTTAGTTGTTTTCCAATGGCTTTCATTGGGTGTTTGCATATATCATTGAACAAGACCAACAACAAAGGAAAAATCAGGACGGGTATGAGTCAAGTATAAGAGGCTATCAACTAATTGACGGTATAGGGTGGCATCAACTTTAGCAGAAGTACAGGTGGTAGAAAGATTGACTCCAGACTGGAAGGGAAAAGAGATTGGTTTACAATCATCCATGTGAAAGCGACGAAGAAGGTCAAAAGTATACTTAGACTGGGAAAGAAAAATTCCTTCATTGGTTTGCAAAACTTGGAGGGCAAGGAAATAGTGCAAAAATCCTAAGTCTGTCATTTCAAATTGCTTCTTAAGGCTGGTTTTCACATGGTTTAAAAGTTTTGAGTCACTACCAGTAAGGATAAGGTCATCAACATAAAGGACAAGGATTATGAGATGGATTCCTACTTTATTTGTATAAACATTAGGATTAGAATGGCATCTAGAGAATCCAGTGGCAATAAGAAAGTTATCCATTTTGTCATACCAAGCTCAGGGAGCTTTCTTGAGACCATAAAGAGATTTCTTGAGGCGACAAAAAAGGCTAGAGTCATTCTGGACATAGCCAGGAGGTTATTCCATGTAGATTTCTTCTTGCAAATCTTCATGCAAGAAGGTGGATTTAACATCCATCTGATGGACCTCCCATTTATGTGAGGCAACAAGGGCAAGAACAAGGCAAATGGAATTCATTTTTTCTACAAGGGCAAAGGTTTCATTATAGTCAATTCCTTCAACTTGGGAAAATCCTATTGCAACTAATTGAGCCTTGTGTCTTTCAATACTTCCATCTAATGCATACTTAGTTATGTAGACCCATTTGCATCTAACAAGTTTTCTTCCTTTTGGAAGAGGTACAAGATCCCAAGTATCATTTTCCACTAAAGAATGATACTCTTCATTCTTTGTTGTATCCCAATATGGATGACCTGAAGCTTTTGCAAATGTCTCTGGATCATGAGTTTTTGAAACTTGAGACAAAAGAGAAGAGGCTCGTTGGAACTATGAATGTGTCTGATGTCAATCTAAAGGACCACCGACAAGATCACCAACTACTACTCGTGTTGAATGGACCCATCTAGGAAGTGGTGGAGTTGGTGTTGGTTCAGGTTGAAAGGACTCATCTGGAGGAGGGTGAGCAGGTGGAGGTGGATTTTCATCCTCACTATCATCATCTGAAGAAGAAACCAGATCATAAGAAGGCACAAACTCAAAAGATGGCTCACAGGCTGAAGAAGGCACAATCGTTGAATTAGGCTCATAGGCCAAGATATTTTCATCAAATTTAACATCTCTTCGAATAATAATTTCATTACAATGTGAATTATGGAAACTAAGGCTTTTTTGGAGGGACCTGCAGTGTTGATCACTCCAAATTGTACAAGCTTATCTTCCTCGCGAATCAAAGAAGCACAAAAGGAATCAAGACTGGGTTTTTCATAAGCTTCTTCCCCTAGATCCTCTCTCATGGCATAAAAGGTAGATACAAACACAGAATATGCACTAACTAGATTAGAAAGAATAAGATAGATGCAATGCTCTTCCTCCATCTTTATCTTACATTCTTCACATAAAATTATGAGTGTTTTAAACCTAGATAGATAGTCTCCAAGGCAAGAAAAATCATTTGGACTCAAGTTCAGTATTTGATTTTCTAATTGTTGTGCTCGAATTATATTGAGTTTACCAAACACAGATTCAACCGTGTCCCAAGCTTCTTTGGGGCCATCAATATCTTGAAGGTGGTACCTTAAATCAGGAGAGATGGTAATTCTGATTAGTCCACATGATTCTCCATTCCTATTATCCCACTTGGATTTCTTAGCAGCATCAATGGGTAATTTTTCCTTTCCCAAGGTAATCTGGTACAAGCCTTTACTTCTTAATAAATCTTCGATATGAGATTTCCATTTGAAGTAGTTGTTGCTGGTAAGCAAGACAATACTTGTAGAATCCATATTAAATATGAAGATAATGTGGATTTAAAAACTGAAACTGATGATCTGGATGGAAAGAGCTCGAAAATTCATGCAGTTTAAAAAAAACGACACTGAAAATGGACTTCCAATGTTAGAGTTATGCCCTTTTAAAAAAAAAGGCACAATCAGTAACCAAATGACCATGTGATTGTGTAAGTTGCTTTATGAAGTGACCCACTTTTATAAAGAGAAGTGGGGATCACTTTTACAATGAAGTTACTTTATAAAAGAAAAGTTGCATGCAAAATAAATAACTCTAAAATAAGATATTAAAGCTACTTATAATGATTCACTTTTATACTTGAAGTGAAATGCACATTACAATTTTAGCATGAACTTTTTCAAAAAAGGTAACAAAAGAGAGACTTGAACTCAAGACCTTTTTCTTAATAAGAAAACTTCTAACCAAATGATATAGAAAAACATATTGTAATGTTCAAAAGGAGGATTGGGGGTGTTGTTGTTGTTGTTGTTGTTGACAACCTTGGAGAGCGTGCTAAAAAAACTCTTTTCACACAAAGAAAATTTTTCTCTTCTCGATGACAACAAAGGTTAGATCTCGGTTAGCTTACTCGAAAGATGCACATTTTCCTATCTATTTCTAATTTGTCGAGATCACATAGGGTGCAGGGCAAAGAGCATACACAGATATAAAAGAGTAGCAACCCAAAAATAAATAAAGAAAAACCGTATTAAAACCAAAATACTACTCTGCAAAAATTTAAAAAAAATGCGTATTCAAGATTTATACCTCCAGATCTGATTGTAATGGTCGTATCTTGGGAAAAAAAAAAATTGAGTGAATCAAAAAGTGTTCCTGACTAAAACGACTTCTCCGAAAGAAATGGAATAGTCCTCTCAGCCCATAAATGTATGGAAGTGACAGAAAGTGAAGATGAGGAAACTCAGCTTCACGATCTCGATCTACAATAGGAGTGGGTCTTCAAACAGGCTCCGATACCATGTTTGACAACACAGGCATTCCAACAGAGGATGGAAACCTTCAATAAACACTTATATAACCATATCAAAGATCAAAACACCATTTTTTTCATGTGGTAAAACCCCTACGCGGAAACATACACGGCCCGAGCCAACGCAACCACTTGGAGCAGTTTATTAATGCAAAGAAAAAGATTATAGAGAGATTTTACGAGAGAATTTCTCACAATCGATCATCAGCAAATGACCCTCCATGCTCTTTAAATAGAGATCATGGACCAATTGGGTGTTAAGCCATGAATTAATGGTCGTTAATATCGAGGAGAGTATGAACCATCAGATCACTCTATGTCGGGAACATATCGTGACCATTGGATTTCCTAACTACAAATTCAAACTAATGCATACTAAAGAAACACACTAGAAAACACACTTTTACCTAATGACACAATAGACCAAGTAGATCTTAATAACTCATAAGTGTCTAAATATCCTAACACCTAACTCTTGGGAGTCTTGGCCTAACTATTCACTATCTTGTTTCCTAACCTCCCACATTCTTGGGAGTAGGTTCACACTTGTCCTCATGGACAACAATCACTTTTACCATGGTGGTTTCTATCCTCTTTTCAATTTTCCCATGGAATAAAGTACTTCTCTTTTCATAATTGGGTTCTCTCATCAATTTATATCAAGTAATTTTAAATAAAATAATATTTACATAAATGTTTTTCACCATCAATTACTTATGGTGATAAAAAATGTTAATCAAAGTTTTTAGCCAAAATCATAGTTCAATAATCACAACCACATAAATTTACTCAAATATTTAATTTGGAGGGATGTTACAAAAGTGTTGCGATTAATTTTTTGAGTATGTGGATGAGGATCATTGGTTGAAGTTGGATAATGTGTCACCGACTTGGGAAATTGTGTTTTTTTCCTTGTTTTACCTTGGTGGTCAACTTCTATGCCCTAGTCGTGTGTTTTCATCGCCCAAGGAAAAAGGGGTACTACTAGTGATATAGGAGAAACCTTCCACATCAGCAGATGTGCCAACAAGCCAACACATAGGTGTGCATTGGGGAAAGGGAGAGGCATCGACCCTCCCATTTTAAATTTTGAAATCTGATCCTATATGGATTTGTGTTGTAAGGCTGAGTAAAGCCAAGCCATATATTTCTACAAGTAGTGGATAGGGTCACCTTAATGGTTGAATGTAAGAGGGTATAGATCTTAGTCAGGTCTCAATCTTCATTCATTGTAAGAAGTCATAGGACTATTGTGTATTGAATGAAACAATGATGGAACTAAGGTAGTAGAGATGATCAGCTCAGGGAGCACTCTTGTAGTGAGAGGAATTCAGAGATATGAGAGTTAGGAGAGTTAGGAGAGGGATTTTGAGAGGAGTGCCAGAGAATCTCAGAAGATCAAAAATAGGAGGTAAAATAGTTCTTTGAGAGAGCTTGAGAGAGATGGGACTCTGTTGTAGTCCAGCCTACACATATTGTAAACAAACTTTCATATCAATGAAAAAGACAACAATTTTTCTTGAACACGATTGTTTATGTGTTTATGTGTTTTATGAATGTATGTTGTAGATGTATGATAGGTTTCATCTCCAGTAGAAAGATAGATTTCTCTATCTTTTATTGAGTTCAAACATCATTCTTGGTTCTTTAGGTTGTGCAAGGAGTGCACAACAGAAGATTGGAGGTTCTGTAGCTAGTGCAAGGAGTGTGCATATGAACTCTGTGGAGTAAAAAAAGAACATGGTAGGAGGGCACAAAAGAGTGATAACAACTCAAGGGAACCTCAAGCTTGTTGAATACCTTGGAGGGTAAAATGCACAAAGGAAGTAAAGAGATACAGATTCATTGAGAACTCTATAGAGATCTACCAAGTGGGCATCAAGTAGGTGCAAGTGTGCACAAGGAGAACTCTCTGTCAATTTTGAAGAGAAGAGTATCAGAGGAATATACTCACAGAGTTATTGAATACTTTGTATAAAATGATTTGTAAGGCGTGCATTAAGAAGGAGGTTGCTAGGAGGGCACGACATTTTCCTTTGAAAGGAAACAGAAGGGCCAAGAACCATAAGGGGTTTTGAGTTAGTTTGAAAGCTCAAAAGAGATAATGAAAAGGGTGAGTAGAGACAAACTTATTCCCCCAAATCTTAGAAGGGATAGCATCCAAAAAATGTAGACGAGACCTAAGAAGTCGAGCTCACAAGAGGAGAAAAGGCCAAGACATTTGAACATCCACAAAACTCTTCTAGGTTGGGAGAACGAAGAAGCTCAGGAGGAGGAGTGACTGCAACCATTACATCGGTTGTGGGGAGAAGCCTAGACCGTCAGATCAACATCTAGGAAAGCAAAGGAGAGCATCCAGGAGGAAACATATTCCAACCATTGGATCTTAGCGCAAAGGATCGACAGTCATCCAATTAAGGTAAACTACATGAGCTTTAACCCTTGTGTGCACAAGAGGAATGACTTTCCAAAGTCCCGAAGTGAACAGGGACCATCCATCATCTAGGGTGACAGGTGATGAAATATCTGTTTTTTTGGGTGAAATCACTCTAGGAGGAATGAGTGCGCAAGAGTTGAAACTCCCAAAGCATGAAGATCCAAAGCAGATAGAGGTTGTCAGATCAAGGGGGAGACATGCATCAAGAGGCCTGTGTTTCAGGTGAAAGCACTCTAGGAGGAATGAGTGCCCAGGAGTTGAAACTCCTGAAGCTCGAATAGCTGAAGAGATAAAGAGAAACAGGGTTGAAGAGCCAAAGAGACGAAGAGACAAAGAGCCGAAGGGCCAAAGAGCCGAAGAGTCAAAGAGAAAATGGATTGTTAGATCTAGAGGGACACATGGAAACAGATCATAATATCCTGGTCAAAGCACTCCGAGAGGAAGTGAAGGAGTAAAGTTTGAAATCTTTGAATCCCGAATAGTCAAAGCAACTGGGAGCCATCTATCTGCAGGAGGACACATGTCATTATATCGTGTACTATAGGTAAAATGCTCCAGGAAAAAAAAAGAGTGAAGAAGTTCATATTTGATAATTTTGAAGGCCGAAGTCTGGAAGAAGACGAGAGTCGTCGATTTGAAGGTGAAAATGCGATGCTAGATCTATAACTCTAAAGGAAAGCGGAGGGGGGAAATGCAAAAACCCTGAAGCAGATCTCAAACCTTGATCGAGAAGGAGGCTGAAGGATAGTTGATTTGGTTGAAGGGGCCAAAGTCCTGAAGCGGAGGCAGAGTCATTGATTGAGGAGGATACATGGAAGACGATCTACCATTTCATAGAAATTTCTCTGGAATAAAGAAAAGGGTTGAGATTTGAAACTCCCGAAGCCCGAAAGGAGAAATCAATCATAGTCGTTGATTGAAAAGGGGGGTACGTGTCAATAGATCGTGGAGATCTGTAAATGTGTGTGAAAGGAGGAGAGAAGGCAGAAGATGAGGACAAATTGTAGTTGTTGATTAGGAGGCATTGTCTCTAAGGGTCAAAAGATCAATGGTCACACCTTATTGTGGGGGATAACATGCCCAGGCTTTAATTTTATTCGAGTGGAGCGTAATTGAAACCCTAGTATCTCCAAAAGGATACATGGTGCCTTGTAGTGAATTGCGGGGAGAAAAGAGGGTTGGTCTCAAACCACTCTTTCCTATGCCCATAATCACATACTTAGGCCTTGGGTCATAGCCCAAGGTTATATGAAGGAAAGGACCTAGCGACAGGAGCTAGAATCCATTAATTAAATTATTCAAAATAGGCCATGTCAGAGCCGACGGGTCTGATAGAACCTGCACACAGAAGGAAGGGTGACCTATGTAAATTAGTTGAGCTCTAGAAAGGGCCCAAAGAGTCGATCTGACTCTTTGATGTGAACGATCCTAGACCGGGAGGTCACAGAACCTCGAGGAGCAGTAGGGGGGCTACATCAAGTGGTATCAGAGCCAAATTTTTGTTTGCAGGCAACAAAAAAAGGAGACAAAGGAGAATTTCGTTATTTTTTTTGTAGACAATAGACAAAGGAGAGATGGTGAAAGGAGATAGTCTGGCTATGTCAAGTAGAATCAAAAGCATAATTTTTCCTATAGACAACAAGTGAAGGAGGAGGTAGAGTACTGATGCTTTGTCTAAAGGATTATTGCAAGTCCGCAACAATTAGCAGACAACCAGGTGAGATGTAGGAGGAGTTGGAGATTGTCTCAGAGACAGATTAATCCACAAACTTGCCAAAAGGGAAAGAAGAGGGTGGAAATGACTAATGAATACCATGAAAATGGTCGAAGAGAGGGCCACAAGAAGAAAATAAAGCCAGATATGGATCTCGAGCTTATTGAGATAAGGGAAATAATGGAAAAAATGACATTGAAGATGCAACAGGAGGTAAATGTATACTGGAAGTACGAATGGCCTCTGAAAAGGAAGGTAAAATGGCCTGTTCAAAATTTGTTGGCCACAAAGAAGAAACAATATTTGAAGAGGTGGCTGAGGCATGTTGAAAACCTCAGTGAGATAGAGGTGGAGAGGGTTTGAATTTGTGATCCAGAAGTCATAGAAATCCTCGGTGATGAGGAAGGGAGATTACATAAAAGTCTCATAAACTACTAGGAAGGCAGAGATGAATTTTCATATTGTCGGGTGGGAAATGATATGAGAACAAGTGAGGATATCATAGACTGTTAGGAGGAAAACAATGAAAATTCATATTTCTAGGTAGGCAATGAGATGATATCAAATGAATATCTCATAGACTGCGAGGAGAGCAAGAGAGAAATCTCAAATTTCTAGGTGAGCAAGGGAAGTAGAATGATATTGTCTAAAAGTTTCAAGAGCTTAGAAGTGAGTTCAGGTCAGTGAGGATCCTTGATAGATGAAGATTCATGTGGATTTTCAGACCATGTGGATGAATATGATGACAAGCTAAATACTTCCACCATCAAAGAGAAGGGTCAGAAATGCATTCATATCATTGGGGGAATAAAAAAATTCCTGCCAAGAAGCCAAGAAGAGGCTAGCATAAATGTTGTAGGTCCAACAAAAGAAGGAGAGCTAGCAGATATTATCAAAGAGGAGGAGTAGAAGGAGCAGACACTGATGTTTTCCCCAACAAAAGGAGAAGAGCATTCAGAAGAATTGCTCAAAATTTTATTCCAAGAAGATGAGCATGAAATGACTGCAGCATTGGAGCTTGCAACAGAAGAGGAAGCAAACATCATGGATTTTGCTGAGCTGTATGAATAATTGGAATCCCTAGAGAGAAGGGTGATAGTGCAAAGCCAACACATCCAACAGATCAGGTTGGAGATAGATGGAGGAGCATACTAGCTTGGGGAATAGCTGGAAAAAGTTGGAGTTGAACCAAGACAAGAGGATCTCACAAAAGCTAATTTGTCAGATGAGGAAACTGAGCAGCATCCAATAATGAGACTGTAGAACTGGAGTCTACAGAAAGGTGGCAAGATAATGCTACAGAAGAAGAAAAAAGCATGGGGGGATCAGGATGATCTACCCATTGATAAGGAGGAAGTGAAGTGGAGAAGACTGCACAAGGAGAACCATCCAATAGATCACTTGGAGATAGTGATAGAGGAGATAAGGAGGTTTATGTTGAGGTCAGTGAGAGAAGATGTCATCAAGGAGAAACTGAACAAAGGAGAGCCTGCCATAGAAGTAGGGAAACAAAAATAAAAACAACAAAGAAGAGTAGCAGGAGGAAAACTCCAAGGAGAAGTTTGGGATCCAGGAGCATTTCAACAGAGTTGGAGATCTCATGAGCATGAGCTCATGAATTTTTTGCAGCAATGGAGTACCTTGACATAGCCCCCCTCCTTCTCCTTGGCCCCCTCCTTCTCCTTAGGGTTCTGTGACCTCTCGGTCTAGGATATTTCACATAAAGGAGTCGTATCGAATTTTTGGGCCCTTTCTAGACACCAACTAATTTACACAGGTCCCCCTTCATTCTGCGTAAAGGTTCTATTAGACCTGCTGGCTCTGGCTTGGCCTCTTTTGAAGAATTTAATTAGCGGATTCTAGATCCCCTCACTAGCTCCTTTCCTTCATATAACCTTGGGCTATGACCCAAGGTGTAAGTATTTGATTGTGGGCATGGGAAAGAGTGGTTTGAGAACAACCTGATTTTCTCCCCGTAATTCACTACAAGGCACCACATATCCTTTTGGCGATACCGTGGTTTCATTTGCGGCCCTCTCTAAGAAAATTAAAGCCTGAGCATGTTCTGCCCTCGTAATCAAGTGTGACCGTTGATCTTCTAACCCTGGACGATGCCTCTTGATCAATAACTACAATTTTTCCTCCTTTTCTTCCTTCTCTCCTCCTTTCAGTGCATTCTGAGATCTCCACGATCTGTGGACACCTACCCCCCTTTTCAATCAACGACTATGATTAATTTCTCCTTTTAGGCTTTGGGAGTTTCAACTCTCAAATCTTTTCCTTCTTCCAGGGTGATTTCTCTGAAATGAGAGATCGTCTGCCATGCATCCTCCTCAATCAATGAATCTGCCTCCACTTCGGGACTTTTTCCCCTTCAATCAGATCAACAGTCTTTCCACCTCCTTCTCCTTCAGATCTCCTTTAGGGTTTCAACATTTCCCCCCTTTCACTTTCCTTCAGAGTTCTATATATGGCATCGTGTGTCCACCTTCAAATCGACGACTCCCGCTCACTTTAGGTCTTCGGCCTTCAGAATTGTGAAGTCTCAACTTCTTCACGCTCTGCTTTTCCTGGAGTGTTTTACCTGAAGTACACGATCTAATGACATGTGTCCTCTCGCAGATCAATGAATCCTGGCTGCTTCGGCTATTCGGGTTTCCATAATTTTAAACTTTATTCATTCACTTCCTCCGAGATTGATTTCACCCAAAGATTATGATCTATCGCCACATGTCCCTCTGGATGTAATGGTTTAGATTATCTTCGGCTCTTCTACTCTTCATCTCTTCGGCATTTTGGCTCTTTGGCTCTTTGGCTATTCAGCTATTCTGCCCTTCAGCCCTTCGACTCTTCGAGCTTTGGGAGTTTCAATTCTTGTGCACTTGTTCCTCCCAAAGTGCTTCCACCTAAAACACATGGTCTCTTGATGCATGTCTCCCCCTTAATCTGATGACCTCTATCTGCTTTGGCTCTTCGGGCTTCGAGAGTTTCAACTACTGCGCACTCGTTCCTCCTGGAGTGCTTTCACCCAAAAATGTAGATATTTTGCCACCCCTCACTTCGAGGCTTTTGAACTTTGGCAACTCAATTCTCCTGTGCACACAAGGGTTAAATCTCATGCAATTTACCTTAATCGAATGGATGTCGATCCTTTGTACTCAGATCAAATGGTTGGAATTTGTTTCCTCCTTGACATTCTCCTTTTCTTTCCTAGACATTGATCTAACGGTCCATGCTTCTCCCGGCAACTGATCTAATGAATTGTGTCGCTCCTTCTTCTGAGATTCTTCGTTCTCCCAAATTGGAAGTGTTTTGTAGATGTTCAAAGGTCTTAGCCTTTTCTCCTCTTACTAGCCCGACTTCTTGGATCTCATCTGCATTTCTTGGACGTTATCCCTTCTGAGATTTGGGACTTGGAATAATTTCATCTCTACTCAACCTTTTCACTATCTCTTCTGAGCTTTCAAACTAACTCAGAACTCCTTAAGGGTCTCGGCCCTTTAGTTTCCTTTGAAAGGAAAAATTTGTGCCCTCTTGGAAACCTCCTGCTCAATGTACACCTTGCATAGTGTTTTCTATAGAGTGTTCAGTAACTTTGTGAGTATATTCCTCTGATACTCCTCTCTTCAAACTCGACAGAGAGTTTTCCTTGTGCATACTTTCACTTGCTCAATTCCCACTTGGAATATCTCTATAGAGTTCTCACTGACTGATCAGGGGATCAAATTTTGCTAAAAAATTCAAAGTGATCAGAATCTCTTCAAAACGGACAAGAGCGTAGGCCTCGTTGTTGCAAACCCAACGCAACTTGTTTTGTTTCAAATGGACGTCGGGAGCGAGATATATTGCAATCTGTTCATAAAGTCAAACAAACAAAAAAGGATGTTGACTGTACAGTCCGTACAGGCTAACGTGGCAGGGACGTACAACCGTACGATGATGTGGCATGTGGTGACATGACAATCATCTATTGGATGACAGTTGGTCAAATGGGAATTCAACACGTGGCACTGTTTGGGCAAGTGATTGGGTGCTACGTGGCCCAGTTATGGGCTGCCATGTGGCACCCCAGTATTTGTTGTTGTTTTTGTGTTTGTTAAAATGTATTGGAGTCCATGGAGTTTGACCCCCGGACCTCCCCACAGCATAGCGCTTTCACAAACTCTGACCGACCAATGGGATATCGTTTATGCCTTCTTGTATATATGCTCCGGATTATATTTAAAATGAAATCTTTGTGTGGTTTGGGCCGCGACCGGGCTGGGGCTTAGCCCCAGCCCTTGGTCGTGCACTTTTTCATATGTGACCCATGGTTATATGTTATGGTATGGGAGTGCGCGTTTCATATATGGTTCAAAATAGTTTTGTAACCAAATAACTTCCTGCCAAGTGTCACTTTATTATTCGCCTATGGGACGGAGCCCCATTTTAAACGTGCATGGTCACATGGACCCATATGCCCAACGGCTTGACGGTTGGGGGCTTTAGTTATGCTAACTATTCTACAGTTTGCACCATTGGCACAGTTGTGCTCGGTGCTGGGTTTTTACGCTATATATTGCATGTGTTCCAGGTTCATTTGACAAGGGTGCGTTTTGTAGATGCAAAGACAACAAGCTTGAAGAGGGGACTTCCAGGAGGCCTAACTTCTTCGTTTTTCGACCAATTAAGGTGTCGAAAAAGCCCACCTAGGGGTTTTTGGACGCTCTAAAGCCATTGGAGCAGTCGGTTGGTCAGTTTTAGCATTGTAAGGCATGTTTTTTAGCACTTTGAGAAATTAATAATAATCATCCATTGGAAGCTGGACCAGGAGATGTAGCCCAAGAGAGGGGTGAAATCCTTTATCAATTGATGTGTTTATGTGCTTATGTTCATTGATTATGTTGTTGTCTATTTGTATCTTGCATGAATAATACTTTAATTAATGTGTTGCAAAGTTGATCCATTTTCTTTTAACACATAACATTTACTTGCAAATAATTTCAAGATTTCAAGTCTTCTTCATTTTTAGATCAAGTTGGTATCAGAGAACTAGTTTTTGAAGACTTGATTGTTTTGCAAGTGTTTTGTTTATGATGCTCACAAGGTTGAAACTCACAAGAGGAGGAGGTCAACTTGTGGATCCAAGTTCTCATCCTTAAAGGAGGAAGCATATACAATCACCGCAAGTTTCAAGGAGGCATTCACCAAGTATGGCTCATGCAGAAAGTCATTAATGTATTCCTGCAGAAGATGAAGATCTCAGAAAAGATGTCATGGAGATGAGAGAGATGATGAAGATC
>SNQJ01S0003250.1:167745-185561 GCA_010110895.2 Picea sitchensis
TCCGTTGATTGATGATCAAGGAGAGCATGTTCAAATTCCTTCCATAGATGATTTTTCTCCAGAGTATCTTACAGAACTGCATGAAGACACCATCCTTGACAGGAGAATGCGAACTTCAAAATGAGGAAATGTGGAGTATCTTCAAGTTGGTCTTAAAGGGATGAATCCAAGAAAATCCAAGTGGATTGATGTTGGAAGGGTGAGGGAACTATACCCTCATATTCACATAGACTGAAAATAGTCTTTTGGAGGTCCAAAAGCTTCCCAATGGGCAGGTGTGATTAGGGGATCAAATTTTGCTCAAAAATTCAAAGTGCTCGGAATTGCTTCAAAACAGATGAGAGTGTAGGCCTCGTCATTTTGAACCCAACGCAACTCGTTTCATCTCAAACGAACATCAGGAGCAAGATATATTGCAATCTGTTCAGAAAGTCAAACAGGCAAAAAAGGACGCTGACTATACAATCCGTACAGGCTGACGTGGCAGGGCCGTATGACTGTATGATGATGTGGCATGTGGTGATGTGGTAATCATCTATTGGCTAACAGTTGGTCAAATGGGAAGTCGACATGTGGCACTATTTGGGCAAGTGATTGGGTTCCACGTGGCCCAGTTATAGGCTGCCACGTGGCACCCCGGTATTTGTTGTTGCTGTGTTTGTTAAAATGTATTGGAGTCTGTGGGGTTCGACCCACAGACCTCCCCACAACATAGCGCTTTCACAAACTCCGACCGACCAATGGGCTATTGTTTATGCCTTGTTGTATATATGCTCCGGATTATATTTAAAATGAAATGTTTGTGTGGTTTGGGCCGCGACCGGGCCGGGGCTTAGCCCCAGCCCTTGGTCGCGCACTTTTTCATATGTGACCCATGATTATATGTTATGGTATGGGTGTGCTCATTTCATATATGGTTCAAAACAATTGTGTAACCAAATAACTTCCCGCCAAGTGTCACTTTATTATTCGCCTATGGGACGGAGCCCCATTTTAAATGCATGTGGTCACATGGACCCATATGCCCAATGGATTGACGGTTGGGGGTTTTAGTTCCACTAACTGTTCTACAGTTTTCATCATTGGCACGGTCTCACCAGGTGTTGGGTTTTTACGCTATATATTGTGTGTGTGCCAGGTTCATTTGACAAGGGTGAATTTTGTAGATGCAGAGACAACAAGCTTGAAGAGGGGACTTCGAGGAGGCCTAACTTCTTCGTTTTTCGACCGATTAAGGTGCTGGAAAGGCCTAGATAGGGGTTTTTGGATGCTTTGAAGCCATTGGAGCAGTCGATTGGTCATTTTGAGCATTGTAAGGCATGTTTTTTTTCACTTTGAGCAATTAATAATAATGATCCATTGGAAGCTGGACCAGGAGATGTAGCCCAAGAGAGGGGTGAACTCCTTTATCAATTGTTGTGTTTATGTGCTTATGTTCATTGATTATGATGATGTCTATTTGTATCTTGCATGAGTAATCCTTTAATTAATGTGTTGCAAAGTTGATCCATTTTCTTTTAACACATAACATTTACTTGCAAATAATTTCAAGATTTCAAGTCTTCTTCATATTTAGATCACTGACTCTGTCTCTTTTTGCTTCCTCTGCATAGTTTAACCTCCAGGGTATTCAACAACATTGAGGTTCCCTTGAGTTGTTATCACTCTGATGTGCCCTCCTGGCACGTTGTTTTTTTACTCCACAGAGTTCATATGTGCACTCCTTGCGCTGGCTACATAACCTGCAAGGTTTTGTTGTGCACTCCTTGCATAGCCTAAATAACCCATAATGATGTTTCAAACTCAATAAAAGATATATAAATATATCTTCCTACTCAAGATGAAACCTATCATACATCTACAACATACATTCATAAAACACATAAACACATAAACAAACATGTGCAGGAAAAACTGTTGTCTTTTTCATTAATATGAAAGTTTGTCTAGAATATGTGCAGGCTGGACTACAACAAAGTCTCATCTCTCTCAATATCTCTCAAAGAACTATTCTACCTCCTATTTTTGAGCTTTTGAGCTTCTCAGGCTCTCCTCTCATAATCCCCTCTGCTAACTCTCCTAACTCTCATCTCTCATAATTCCTCTCACTACAAGAGTGCTCCTTGAGATTATCCTCTCTACCACCTTAGTGCCATCATTGTATTAGTTAAGAAAACATACTCCTATGACTTCTTACAATGAATGAAGATACAAACCTAACTAATATATAGACTTTTTTACAGTCAACCATTAAGGAGACCCTATCCACTAGTATGGCTTGGATTTACTCAACCTTACAACACAAATCCGTATAGTATCAGATTTCAAATTTAAAAATGGGAGGGTCAGTGCCTCTCCCTTTCCCCAATGCTCGCCTATATGTTGGCTTGCTGGAACATCTGTTGATGTGGAAGGATTCTCCTGCATCAACAAGGGATCCCTCATAAGGGTAACGGTCCATTCTCCACCATACTTAAAACTTTCCATCCTCAAGCCTTTCATAGTGCACTAAAATTTGGTAATTGTTCATGGTCCATCCTCTCATGAGAAAAAGGAGTTGAAGGTCCAAAGGTTGATGCATATTCTACATGTGTATATGTTATAATGTTACAAGCCACCATAAAATCCATAGGTCATTTTGAGCTCTACCCCCTCTAATAATAATCACCTCGTATCCTTATGCGAATGAATACACAATTATAAAGGACCATAGCCCAATAAGAAAATGAAGGGATAAATTTTGAAACTTGTAAATGGGACATGAAAATAATAACTGGGAATTAAAAGGAAATTGAGGGGTTTGGAATGAAAAAAGTATCAAGGAAAGGGTACCTCAATAAGAAAGTGTTCCCTCTACAAAGGATCTCATATTAATGGACTCAATGACACCATAATCCATGAAGTAAGCCCAAATTCATATCACTCTCACACTTACTCTTGAAGGGTTTATTTATTTCACTACTTCCCTCGGGACATATCCCTCTACCTGTGTATTTTATTTCCTATCTAGATTGACACACCTATTAGGTTTGGATGAAGGCCCTCCCATATTCAAAATTGCCAACTCACATGAGTTCTTGGGTTGGTGTGATGCTTGAAGAGGATATTGAGGTGAATTGATTACATGAATTATATCTTAAGTAACAACTTACTTTGCATTATTTAAGGACTAGTATGTCTTATGAGTATTGGTTTATCTTATCTAATATTCTTCTTTGTTTTGGATGGCCATGACATGGTTATTTGAGTAACATCCTGGGTTTTCACCCATGACATTATGTCCTTATTGCAGTACTTTGACACGTGTGATGTAGATAAGTAAATCATCCAATGAATTGCCACCTTCTCACATGAGCTATGACATATTCATAACCTTGGACGATGTAAAAATGGGCTTGGTTTGAGTACATTTGGTCATCATGGCACACTGATGGGATTAAATCCCATAGTTTGGGCAGAGTACCCCAAGGATTAGTATTCATTGGATCAGGGATGTTGTAATAGTATACATACAGATACCATGAATATATGAGATGCACCTACCTCATCCTCGAATGTAGTGCCCTAAATCCTTGACATCACCCTCATCCATTTGATCATGACCTCATCTTCTAGGGCTTGATGGTGTTAGGGTTTGATGGACACTTGGGGCACCAATTATGATTTGACATCATCGTGGTTGATGAGACACATCATTTCCATTAATCCACCATGGGATGTTCCCACATGGCCTTTGGAGGCATTCACCTAGCCTAGGAAGGCTTGATGTCACCACATGTGTGTCATTAATGATTTATATTTTTCATTTTAGAATTTTGTAAAGGTTAAATTAGGGGTTAGCCCCACTTCTAATTCAATTTTGAGATTTTATGTCGATGAAGTGCTATGCCTAGGTTCATATATAAAGGATAGGGATAAATTTCATTTTAATCATCACTTTTCACATCACATGAGGGAGGAACGCTTATGAAATTTTATCCCTCTAGGGCTCTTGGGCTCTTTTCTGTCATGCACTATTCTTGAATGAGGTTCAATGTGGATGTACTTCTCTTTTGGATGGATAATTTATTCAATTAGGGTTTGAATTCTCTTGATACTTGGATGAAGTAAGTAACTTTGTGCAATTTTATCTTGTCTTTCTAATGTTAATGGTTAAATTGATATCTTGTTGCAAGTATTCTTGTTCGATTGAGAACCTAAGAGTAAGACATAATTTCTTCTCTTCTTCAAATTTTTTTATTTTTCAAATATTGTGAAGCATCCTTACTAGGGTTAAAATCCTAAGGCCCAAAATTTCTTGCACTTTAGGGTTTTAACCCTAAACTTTGATCCTTGAGCTAAGTGAATCTATAACAAGGGAAAAATGACACCTAGGTACCAAACATTCTTGCACCCTAGATACCTTGTTCCATATATTATTTTAGAGGCTAAATTTCTCGAATGGGTTAATTTTCCATGGTTTTTTCCAAAATAATATTCGAATTTCCATTTTTTCTAATGCTCAAATTCCATAGAATAAAATTATTTCACCTTAAAAATTGCCACAATTTTATAGAAAATATACAAAATCCTTAGAAATTTGAATATTTTTACAAAATTGTCCCCAAATAATTTATATTTTTCATATTAAGTACTAGTAAGCTTAGCCCATGTTTCTACATTTTAATATAAATTTTCATCCTTAAAATTATCCCTTCCTTCTTCCTAAAAGTCTAAAGACTAATGCCTAAATGTACTTTCACCTTAGGGTTTAGACTCTACATCTTTTGCTTCATCTAGATAAATATTCAAGTTTAATGCATCTAAGACTCCGTATGCCCTAAAAGAAAATGACACTTATCTAAGAGTGTTCTTGTGGTGAAATTAATTGTTAAAATCACTTTTCTTGATCTCTCAAACATCCTACTAACATTACTAACTCTAACTATAGAAAACTTCAAGTATTTATTGATGTTTTTATAAAAGTTTGCTATAGCCACTAAAAAATACATTTATTTTCTGCATATATCCATTTATAAGTGGCTTGACTTGTTCATAAATTACCTCTAGCAATTGGATAATAATTTACTTGTTGAATGCTTACTTTTTTATGGTGAATTGCTACATTTCTGAGCATTATTTCTTGCTATTGTTGAAATCTTTTATTGTTGTCATAGAATTTTTTATTGCTATAATTTGCAACAACCATAGCAACTTTAATTTTCCAGTGTCTAAAGAGGTCATTATTGCATGTTTTTTCCTGGTAATTGTCAATATATGCTACAATTTTTTCATTGTTCTAGACAAGTACAACAATTAACTGGAAATTTATCTTTTACTTCCTAGACCTAGACCTAACTAATAGGTGATCAAGATAGGGGGTGGTAGTCTTGGATATTTCTTGCTATTCAATCCCTTGAGGTCACTATGGAATCCTTTCTTGTGGTGGACCTCTTCCATCAGTAAAATGAGTGAAAATTGTACTTAGGTGATAGTGGTAGTTTCTTCTATAGTTACACAAGATTTGGGGATCTTGTGGAGGGATTTTCACAATAATAAATCCTATGATAACAATTCACATTTAAGAAAAAATAATCCGAGTTTAGAATGATAGTATGAATGCAATATGAATGTTGGATATCTTAGATATTGTGATCCATTACCTTGTTTAAACTTCTTTTATATTCTTCAGGCATCCATTATTAGAAGGTACCAGAATGTCATCATATCTTCTTATTTCATTTCCCTCAAGTATTGAATGAATATTTTAGTAGTACCTAGAATCAATTACTCTCTACACCTTGATTTACTCGCTCTAACCCCATAGAAAATGCAAGACGTTTATATTTTGGGTGAATCCCCTAGATAAGAACTTGTATGAAATATAATAAAAGAGAAGAACAATGAATGAAAATAGAGAGATAACATGTTATATTAATCTAAAACCAACATGACCTATCAAAGGAAAAACTAAACAACAAACTTTCTCATACAATTGAGGAATAATGAAATGAGGGTGGGAGTAGGGGTGGATGGATGGTGGGGGCTGGGGGAGATATTGGGAAATTTTTAATCCCCCACCCTCACCCCCCTCCACACCTCCACCATCTTGTAATGCATGAGGGTGGGAGTGGAAAGGAGATAAATATTTCAGGGATAAAGAAATGACAAATTAAGTGCTTGTAATCTAGAAGGAATAATAATAACAATAAAAGGCATAAACTACTTCCATATGGCCCCTCACTTTCACATAACCAAATAATTATGCAATTTGCATCAAGGCCTAATTTTTTTAGAAATTTACATTAAAAATTGTTTAATATAGGTGTAATACCCTGGTCTTGAGTCCCATATTAAGTAATTTATTTTGTTAATCTATGAAAGGCCAGAGCGCCAAAACAATTAAAAGAGGTCAGTGTGCCTAATAAATGTAATATTTTGATCTTTATTAATAATAAATACAACATTGGTTGCTATAGGGATAAGGAAAAGAGTTATAGGGGGCTATGATTCCACAAGAGAGGGGGATTTAGGGGTTAAGTATTATTTTATATTTTATTTACCAATAATTGTTTTAATGGAGAGGAGTGGTTACATGAGATTCTTTGGGAAGGCCATGTGGTTCTTGATTTGAAAGTAAATATATAAACCCATCTTCTGGGTTGTTTGGGGGTTCTTATTCTTCTTCTTCATCTTCTTCTTCACTCACTCACTCATTGTTCATTGTTCATTGTTCATTGTTCACACCTTTCATTATGTTCTCTCTTCATTCATTCTTTCACCCACTCATCATTCCTCATTCATGTTTTGGCTTGGGAAATAAAAACGAATTGTGGAGAGGAGCCATGGTTTGGTTGGCAATAATGATTGTTGGTGTATTGCAACCATTAATTAATGCCTGCATGTCTGATATGCATTGGCACGTGTTATATTTTTCCCACAGTTGTGAATCCTGAGAGTCCCGCCATGGAGATTCTTGATCAAATGCACTAGAGCCATAGAAGGAGGTGGATAGGCTGAGGGACCGCGTGGCAGAGAAGGGGGTCCATTCTCTTGGGTTGTGCAGGTTGGGTAGAAGAGAGTTGGTGTACTTTGGATTGTTGTGTGTGATGAGAATCCTATGAGATCTTGAGTATTGACTAGTTTGGGAAGCTAAGTGACACTCTAGAACCATCCTTGCGGATTGATAGCCCTAGCTTGGGGGTGACATTTTTGTTGAGACTTGGAACAAAAGTGTCTATGGTTGGGTGGAACATCCTTGGTCTATAGCCATTTTGTGATTCACTTCATTAAAAAGAAGTGCTCTCTATCATGGTTTTATTTACCTATGTATTTATTCTGTTGTGTATTTATTAATCTATGAATTTGTATCTATAATATGCATACTTGTTGGTTATTGTTGTGCATGACATATGTCTCATTTATTTATTCCATAGCATGAATATTGAACTATGCATGTGAATATTTCATGCCTCTTTATTAATTAGAAATTTATCATAATTCAAAATTAGTTTAGAAGAAATTTTTGACGTAACATGCCCAGCCTATGGGTGGTTGGGTACATTACATATTGGTATCATATATTCAGGTTGAACAATAGACTGGTATTGGATGAAACTATGGATAGGGTATAATGGTTAAAAATTGATATGTCCTTGTGATCTTAAAGATCGGGAGAGATAACATTGCAAAGATCACACAAAATACAGAGTGTCGTGCAGACAATGATCCTTTGTAAAGGATTGTAAAATTGTGGCTACACCTTTTGGATCTCAGGAGTGATCAAAACTGTTGATCGAAGATAAGAAAGAGATGGAAAACTCTTGAACTTCGTTGCTTCGACGATTATGGGAGACAGGGCAAAGGAATGAAAAAGGAAAAGTCGTGAAGTCTCGTCATCCATCTGATCTAATAGGAGGCTCGGATGAAATATTAGTCGTTGGTCAAATTCATCTAGCGTTGATAAATTTGGGAAGTTTAACTCTAGGAGAATCGAACTATTTTATAACTACGATAACCCGAAGTCCTAGAGCGCCAAATTCTTGAAATCTCATCGACCAATATATCGAGGGAAGAATTCGAGAGTAATGCAGGTTGTTACATATGGAGCAGAGATGGTGGACCATCCATTGGATTGATGACGTGTTGTATGCCATGTGGTATGGGTATCATGTGGGGACACATGTCACCTAGATTCAGTATGTTTTGGGCCCCAACATCTTCATTTCTTAGTGACACATGGAACACATACCATGGGTCCACATCACCATAGGTGACATTAGCATGCCATGTCATCTCAAGGAGTACGGCCTCTTGGGGTGTCAAACATCTCTACCAGCAAAAGTGTTAAAGATCTAAGTCATGAATTCATGCATACCATTGATCTAATATCCCTTTGGGACCTTTCTCAATCGTTAGATCAAGAACTGGATGTATGGTGTAAGCACTTCGACACATATCACTCCAAGGGAGTTGAACGAATCAAGAGTTGAAATATCACGTAGTCCTAGAGTACCGAAGTCCCAGAATGATTAAGGATTGTCCATCCCAATGCTTTATTAATTCCTAGCCATTGGATTAATATAGTAGAAGGATAGCTTAAGTGGAGGGGTTAATCGATGGTAAGCAGTCATCGTCACTTTATGATCGCTTTGGCAGGTATGACTCCAAAGGAGTTGAGAAACTCTTGAGGGGAAATGTCTCAGAGTCCCGGAGTAATGAATTCATGTGGGTCATTGACCGAAGACCTTCATAGATTCCTCGTGACTGTTTGATTAAACAATCAAAGGATAGAGTAAGTGCTTCGATGAGTAAAAATCCAGGGGAGTTGAAAAACTTGAGCATTATAATGTCCCGATGTCTCGGAGAATCGAAGTCCCGAACTAATTAAGGATCATCCATTCCAATGCATGATTAAGTCGTGGTCATTGATCTCGTTGAATCCTCCATATGGGGTGGGACCGTTTAGACAATGGGATATTAAATCTTGACCATTCGATATGCTAGTGGAGCTAATCGAAGCGTTTTGGTGAAGTTCACTCTAAGATAAGTTGGAATATTGAAAAGGGATAATAGTCGAAGGCTGAAGTCCAAAGGTCCCAACATCAGTCTCATAATAAGTCAAAGGGGTCAATTATAGGTGCAAAGGGCCTATAAGTAACCAAGACCTTAGACATTGTGTTCGACCAAGATCTTGTGTAGAAGAATATAGAGGAACGCACTAAAGAGTGAATAAGCCAGTGGTTTTAAGCCATGGTGACATGGAAATTGGTTTGAAGGAAGCGCCTATGAAAAAATTGAATTATGTACTAGTTAAAGGAATCATGGAATATTTCAACAAGATAATATTGCAAAACAAAAGAAAAGGGGCTAAAAGTGATTTTTCAGGTAGCCATAACTTTCATCTCAGATATCGAATTGGGGAAATATTACAGTCATTGGAAAGATGATTCAGAGGAGAATAACATAAAAATTTTATAATTTGGAGAATGATGATATATATTTCTTCATTTGTTGAGAATAAAAAGTACCTATAGCATTGTTTATCAATTTGTTTTATAATATGCATAATTCTAACAAAATGGTTGCTTGCACATTTTGCAGAATTAGGGGGTGTGAACATATCAGTTAAATATAAGAATGCATATTCAATAAATGGAAGAAGGAGAGGGAGATCACAACAATGATAAAGAGGCCAAAGGTCAGAATATCATTGTTGGTAATGCAAAGACATAATCCAATGGACACAAGGGCAGAGGGGAGCAAGAAACATTGATAGAGACTGTGAGATGTCGGAAAATAGAAGTGTGGAGTTACAAAGATGACAATGGAAGGTTAATAAGAGAACAAAATAAGATAAATTCTCAAGTGATACAAATATTAAATCAGTTTCAGATAAAAACAAAGAATTGATCAAACTCAAAAAAGGAGGAAGAGAGAAGATGTCATGATAGAAGAGATAATCGTATAAGAGTTGGTTATTCAAGAATTTCTAACAGAAATCATAGACATCAATCACCTCCCTACTCAACAAGGAAATTGCATGCATCTGAAGATTCCATAAGTAGTCCATAGGTGTATCCTGCTAGGCACCAAGGAAGAAGACATGAATTGGACAGTTTGCAAGGACAACTGAGAGAGCTTAAGACACCATCCTTTGTTGGTGAAATAGAAAGGGAAGATGATGTTGAAGCATGGTTTCCTGGAATCAAGAGGTATTTTCAATTTAATAACTCCTCATCAAACCTAGAAGCCTGAATTTGCACATACCATTTACTTGGGAAAGTTGTTATGTGGTAGGATCAATTGAAGAAAGTTGAGCACGTTCGTGAGAGTAGGATCACTTGGAAGAAGTTCAAGAAATATTTTCAGAAGGAGTACCTTTTAGATCACTTCTATGAAAAGAAAATGATGGAGTTCCTTGAACTCATGATGGGAAGCATGACCATGGAAGAGTATGAAAATAAATTCTTAGGGATGATAAAATATGTGGGGTTTATAAAAGGTGAGAAGGTGAAGGTAAAAAGGTTTTTGAGTGGACTGCCATCCTTTTATAAAGAGAATATTCAATATGAGGAACCTAGGACTTTGACTGAGACCATTAGGAAGGCTAAGTACCTGTATGAGCAAGGAAAGGGAAAAGAGTCTTTGCAAAAATATTTGAAGGATAAGCCGAAGGAGAATTCTGATTAGAGAAAGAAAGGATTCAAACCTCCTTTCAATATAAATATCCTAAATAAAAATCATCCCAACCAGTATGCTAAGGATGAATCCAAGAGAGAAGACTCCTTGGGAAAAAGGGGAAGACCACCAATCCAATGTTGGGGATGAAAAGAAGATCGCATGTACAAGGATTTCCCTCATAGAAAGGACAAAGTGAAGACCATGCACAACAACTAAGAGGATACAACAGTAGATTAAATGGGAAGAATATATTCATCCTTAGATGATAGACAAGAAGAGTACCAATCCAGTATGATCTATGTGAAAGGTAAGATCATTAATCAACATGTTTATATTTTAATTGATTCAGGATAAAGTCATTATTACATTAATCCTAAAATAGTGGATAGATTACATTTGGAGAAAATTAATCTTGAAAAATCAAGTTTGGTTTAGCTAACTACTGGAACCAAAAGGAGAATCCATGATATGGTCAGAGTTTGTTCCATAAGTCTTAATGGTGTGAATACTAATGTTAATCTAAATATTATACCATTGGGGTATTATTATATTGTAATTGGAATGGATTGGTTGGGAAAGCATCAAGTTGTACTAGATTGCCATAACAAGACATCTGCATGTCTTGATGAAGAAGGAAAACAAAGCACTGTGAAAGGATTTCCAAGAACCATCTATATAAGGGATATTTTAGCCTTACAAATGAAGAAATGTTTCAGAAAAGGATGCCAATAGTATGTATCCCATGTGGAGGAACTAGAAAATTCAAAGGGGCCAAGCCTTGAATAATTTTGGGTAATACAAGAATTTGAGGATGTATTCCAATAAATACCCGGGTTTCCGCGAAAAAGGGAGATAGATTTCTATATTGATTTAGTGCCAGGAGATACCCCAATATCAAAAACACCTTACATACTGAGTACACCAAAATTAAAAGAATTAAAAATGACGTTGAAAGAATTGTTGAAGAAAGGGTACATACGTCCAAGTGTTTCACCTTGGGGAGAACCAATACTCTTTGTCAAAAAGAAGGATGGAACCTTGAGGACATGTATTGACTTTTGACAACTGAATAAATCCACTATAAAGAACAAGTATCCTCTACCCATAATTGATGACCTCTTTGATCAACTAAGAGGGGAAAATATATTTTCAAATATAGACTTGATATCGGGATACCATCAGGTAAGAATCAAGGAAAAAGACATCCATAAGACAACCTTTAGAACCAGGTATGGGAATTACGAATTTTTAGTGGTGCCATTTGGATTGTCCAATGTACCAAATGTATTTATGTTTTTAATTAATGGCATATTAAAAAATTATTTGGATAAGTTTGTCATTGTAATCCTAGATGACATACTTGTCTATTCTATGTCAGAGGAAGAGCATGAACATCACCTTAGATTGGTATTTCAATTGTCGAGGGAACATCAATTGTATGCCAAGCTTAGTAAGTGTTCCTTTTACCAAGAAAAAATCCATTACATGGGACACATTATTTTAGAACAATATATATTTAAGAAAAGGATGTCAATTGTATGCAACCCATGTGGAGGAGCCGGAAAATACAAAGGGGCCAAGCCTTCAATAATTTTCAATACTGGAAGATTTTGAAGATGTATTCTAAGAAATAAACGAGTTTCCACCAAAGAGGGAGATAGATTACTCTATTGATTTAGTGCTAGGAGTTGCCTCGGTACCAAAAACACCTTACATAATGAGTACACCAGAATTAAAAGAATTACAAATGCAGTTGGAAGAATTGTTGAAGAAAGGGTACATACGTCCAAGTGTTTCACCTTGGGGAGCATCGGTACTCTTTTTCAAAAATAAGGATGGAACTTTGAGATTGTGTATTAACTTTCGACAACTGAAAGATCCACTGTGAAAAACAAGTACCCTCTACCCATAATTAATGACTTATTTGATCAACTAAGAGGGGAAAATATATTTTCAAAGATATACTTGAGATTGGCATACCATCAGGTAAGAATCAAGGAAGGAGACATCCATAAGACAACCTTTAGAGCCAAGTATGGGAATTATGAATTTGCAGTGGTGTCGTTTGCACTATCCAATGCATGAGTTGTCTTTATGTTCTTAATGAATGGCATATTCAAAAATTATTTGGATAAGTTTGTCATAGTATTCTTGGACAACATACTTTTATATTCTATGTCAGAGGAAGAGCATGAACATAACCTAAAATTGGTATTGCAAGTGATGAGGGAACATCAGTTGTATGTCAATATTAGTAAGTGTTATTTTTACCAAGAACAGATCCATTACTTGGGACACATTATTTCAGAACAAGGTATAGTTGTGGATCCAGAGAAGATTCAATCCATTAGAGGATGGAAAACACCCAAGAATGTTTTAGAAGTCATACATTTTATGGATTTAGTTGGTTACTACAGAAGATTTATAGTAGGGTTCTCTAAGATTTCTCATCCCATCACTTCTTTGCAAAAGAAGGGAATTAAATTTGAATGGACAGTGGAGTTTGAAGAGAAATTTAATTTGTTGAAAGAATTACTTACTAGTGCTCCTATTTTAAATATTGTTGACCCAAATGAAATTTGTGTGGTATGTGTAGATGCATGCAAGAAAGGTCTTAGAAGAGTCCTTACTCAAAATGGACATGTCATTAGTGATGAGTCATGAAATATTAAAGAACATGAGAGAAACTATGCCACACATGACTTGGAACTTGCTTCTATTGTTCACAGATTGAATATGTGGAGGCATTATCTCACGGGGAATAAATTTGAATTAAGAACATACCATAGTGGTATGAAATATCTTTTTGATTAACCAAATTTTAATGCTAGACAAACGAGGTGGCTCGAATTTTTAAGTGAACACGATTTTGACATCAAGCATATCAATGGTAAAAGAAATTAAAGTTGTCGATGCACTTAGTAAAAGAGTACATCTCATGCATGCTACAACTATTAGTATGCATCAATCAGATTTAAAGAGAAGAATTTTAGATGTTGTTGTCACAGATCAACATTACCTATGGGTTAAAGAAATCTTACAACAAGCAAATGTACAATAGAAAATTAAAGAATATGAGATGAAGGAAGATGGATTACTTATGCATAAAAATACAATTTATGTTCCTAGTTCCAAAGAACTTAGGAATTTGGCATTAAAATAAATGCATAATGTTCCATATGTCGAACATCTTGATTACCAGAAAACAATTGCAGCAGTAAGAAGCTAATTATTTTGGCCCAGAATGAAAAAAGATGTTGCTGATTACATTTCCATATGTATGGAATGTTGGAGAGTGAAGGTTGAGCATAGGCACCCAACATGCTTGCTAAAAACATTACCAATTCCAAAAACGAAATGGGAAGTGGTAACCATTGATTTTATAACTAAAATGCCCAGGACAACACAAGAACATGATTCAATCATGATAGTGGTTGATAAATTGACAAAGGCTGTTCATTTTGTTCGTGTAAAAAGAACTAATACAACAACTAATATTGCAAAAATTTACATGAGGGAGATTTCTAGGTTGCATGGGATACCTAAGGAAATTGTTTCATACAGAGATACAAAGTTTACTTCAAATTTATGGAGGGGATTGTTTAAAGGAATTGGTACAAATATGAACTTTAGCACAACATAACATTCACAGTCAGATGGGAATACAGAGAGAGTCAACTAAGTAATTGAAGACATGTTGAGAATGTATGTGATGGATAAGCCATTTAAGTGGGAAGATTACTTGCACTTGGTTGATTTTTCCTATAATAGCGGGTATCAATATTCATTGAAAATGATCCCATTTGATGCTTTGTATGGTAGGAAATGCAATACTCTAGTGAGTTGGGACAACCCAATAGATAGAGTGGTACTTGTTGGTAGTATGGTTTCCGTTAGACGAAAACCCACAGGTGATTGGTAAACTCACCACCGCCAGATTTCAAGGATCCACGAGAGGTGATTAGTACCTTGTCACGATACTCTGGGAAACACTGACTACTTGCAATTTCATGCAACAATCTCCCCCTCAGCATGAGCCGAGTGTGTATCGAACTCATGACCTCTAGCTCTGATACCATCTTTTGGTAGTACGGTTGTCGTTACACCAAAAATCACAAGTGATTGGTAAACTCACCAGCGTCATATTTCAAGGATCCACGAGAGGCGATTAGTCCCTTGTCATGATACACCGGGGAGCGTTGACTACTTGCAATTTCGTGCAACAGTACTTGGGCTAGAATTTCTCAAGGATATGGAAGACTAGATGGTTAGAATTAAGCAAAATTTAAAGGAAGCTCAAGATAGACAAAAAATTTATGCAAATAAGAACACAACAACTAGAGAATTTAAAGTGGGGGAGCATGTGCTTTTAAAAGTGATTCCCAATAAGATCTCTTTGAATTTGGGTAGTTGTACAAAGATAACATCCATATTTTTTGGTCCATTTGAGATATTGGACAGAATAGGGCTAGTTGCATACATCATTGCATTCCCTGCTTCCATGAATGTGCATAATGTATTTCATGTCTCTTTGCTAAAAAAATATGTACATGATCCTAACCATGTTATTGATTGGCATTTGATTCAAGTAGAGACAGAGAGAGACTTTTAGTTCCAACCAAAGCGAATATTGGATAGAAAGGTCAAAATGATCTGGAATCGAGTTATAGAGCTGGTAAATGTCTAGTGGGCCTACTACGGTCCTAAAGATGCTACTTGGGAGCATGAAGATGGCATGTGAGAAGAGTACACACAACCTTTCAAATAAATTTTAATTTTTGTTTTGTATATGCATTGAGGATAGTGCCAAAATAAGGTGGAGGGGAATGTAATACCTTGGTTTTGAGTGCCGTATTAAATAATGTATTTTGTTAATATATGAAAGGCTAGAGGGCCCAAACAATTAAAAGAGGTGACTGTGCCTAAGAAATGTAATGTTTTGATCATTATTTATAATGAATACAACATTGGCTTCTAGACAAGCAAGGACAAGAGTTATAGGGGGATATGAATACACAAGAGAGGGGTATTGAGGGGTTAAGTATTATTTTGTATTTTATTTACCCATAATTTTTTTAATGGAGAGGAGTGGTTACATGAGATCCTTTGGGAAGGCCATGTGCTTCTTGATTTGCAAGTAAATATATAAACCCATGTTGTGGGTTGTTTGGAGGTTCTTCTTCTTCTTATTCTTCTTCACTCACTCAGTCATTGTTCATTGTTCATTGTTCAAACCTTTTATTATGTTCTCTCTTCATTCATTATTTCACCCACTCGTCATTCACGATTCATGTTTTGGCTTGGGAAAAAAAAATGACTTGTGGATAGGATCCATGGTTTGGTTGGAAGTAATGACTATTGGTGTATTCCAGCCATAAATTAATGCCTGCATGTTTGAGATGAATTGGCATGCATTAGTATTTTCCCACAACTGTGAATCCTAAGATTCTCAGCATGGATATTCTTGACCAGATGCACTCGATCCTTGGAAGGAGGTGGACAACCTGACAGACTATGTGGTAGAGAAGGAGTTCCATTCTCTTGGGTTGTGCAAGATAGATACAAGAGATTTGGTGTACCTTGGATTGATGTTTGTGCTGAGAAGGCTATGAGAGCTTGAGTGCTAACTAGTTTGGGAAGCTAAGTGACACTCTAGAACCGTCCTTGTGGATTCATAGTCCTGGATTGAGGGTGATATTGTTGTTGAGACTTGGAACAACAATGTCTATGGTTGTGTGGATCTTCCTTGGTTTGCATCTAGTTGGTGATTCATTTCATTAAAGATAAGTGCTCTCTGTCATGGTTTTATTTACCTTTGTATTTATTTTGTTGTGTGTTTATTTAACTATGAAATTCATATCTATAATATGCATGACATATGTCTCATTTATTTGTGTTGTAGCATGAATCTCAACCTCTTCATGTGAATATTTCATGCCTCTTTATTAATTAGAAATTTATCAGAAATTAAAATTAGTTCAAAAGAGAATTTTGAAGTAGTTTCCCATCATGTGGGTGGTTGGGTATGTTACATATTGAAGTAGCATTCTCATCCTATGGGTGGCTAGGTACATTACATTAGGCTGCATCCTTGTATCAAATTTAAAATCCAAAGATAGCATACTAAAGTCGTAGAAGAGTTGATTCTCCCAACCTATTCTCCTTGGATAAAATTTCAATCTAAGGGACCTATTTTCTTTTCATTTCCTCTACTATATGGCCCCTTGTACTCCCACATCCCTGATTAGCCTCGAATATTACAAAATATATCCAAATTCAACTGCAATACCAAGCTTAAATTGCATCCTTTTAGGGTGGATTAAGAGAAGGGACTTATTCCATAAAATTGAACTTAATCGAAAAATCAAGAGAAGAAACTTTGCAAGCCTATTTATATATGGATCATAATAGTCATACAATTCAAGATGATTTTCAATATCATGTCGGTTGTATCAACATTTACCCTATGAGGAAAGATCCATGGAAGTGAAAAATGAAAAGCACCAATGATAGGATTCCCTTAGGCACCCAAAATTGGCATATAGAAAATAAGAATAGGTACTAAAAAAGGATGAGTCTATACAACAATGGCTATGTAATAATCCATTCGATGATAAATACCAACCTTTATGTTATCCTTATAAATTTTGAATTTGGATTCCATTGTTCCTACAAACACCTATGTTCCACAACAAATAACTACAAAGCATCACAAAAATTGTCACCTTGCTAAGAAGAAATCATAATCTATGCATTGTATTCACTCTCCAACACGGGTTGTATTCTAGTGCCACCTCCTATTGGAGCCCTAGTTCAATATAACAAAGTGTTTTTTTATGATAATCAAATGAATTCTTTTGAATATTATCATTTCTAATTGTGTGAGAAGGATTAAAATGTATATATTTGTAATGGATGTACATTTTTGGTAATATTTTTTCACATTAATTGTAGACATCGATGAAAAATGAGAAAGCAAGGAAAGTTGTAGATTATCATGGGTCTTGAGGTTAAAGACCCTAAAGACAATATCATCTTTTACGGTAAATATTTAGTTTCGTATGGAGTATATGGAATGAATTTGAGCATTGATCGAGTTGCAAAAATCCATTCAAATAAGTTCTTCACTTTATTAAAGGAGAAGAAATGAATCC
>SNQJ01S0003250.1:231439-279993 GCA_010110895.2 Picea sitchensis
TTGTTTTTAAGGGGGCGGACATGTTAGGGTCCTAACCCGCACATAGGTAGAACAATATATTTGGATGTAATAAAGGTCAATATTAATAAGGCATTTCAATAAAATAGAATAAGGCAGATGTAAGATGACCTAATAGAATCTTTCGCTTCTAGAAGGATCTTCCTCTAGATGCTTTCTTTTAGTATAAATAGGAGTCGAGGGTATGAGAACCCTAGCTGGGATGTTGTTGTAATAGAGCTCTTCTCAACTGGAGGTTGCCCCCTCGAAGACGCTCGTGAACATTGCTTTCATATTCAATGTGTTATTTCTTTTGTTATTCTTATATCATTTCAGTGTTATTATGGTGAATGTTCTGGTTATATTGTTGTTATTTTAACATTACTAGCATTTTATTTATGTTCTGCATGCATTTATATCTAGTATATTATAGTAAATGAAACATCGAGGCATGACAATGGTAACTTTAAGAAGCTACGTATCAAAGAGTAAAATGTGTTGCATGGTAATATGAAGAAAGGAAAACTAATCCCCTAGGGTCGCAACAATGATATTCTGGTCCCACCAAGATTGCACATCATCCAATTCACCATTTATCTAACCAATCATGCAACACCACTTGGAGCCAGCATGGTAGTCCACCTAGACACTAAGGAAACTAAGAAAGAATCGACAAGTCAATGGTGTGTATTGTTAAGCTTGTTGGCCCTTGACCAAGTTTTGAGGAAACATTTGTCGTGTTTTACAATTTTTGGGACTTCAACACGTTGGTCGAAGATGGAGTGCCCAGGCGGAGTAGAGATCATGGGATCTCACTCATTTTGTGAGCTTGTGGACCCATCAAAGGGTTTTATGGTTTAGGTAACGGGTTAAGGGATGTCGGCCCATGGGTTCACCCATGATTAGGACTTTTTGTAAATGTATAAATAAGTAGCTAAGAGATATAAGAACGACTACTTGTAATCGACTTAGTGCATAACTACTATGATGAGATCTGGTTGGCTTTGTGCAAGAATGTGTTAAGGATTTGTAGAGCTAATTGAAAGTGTTTTGTAAGTTTCTTTTTGCACAGACACTGTATGTGAGTGCTTTGTGCTATTAAGGAGTTGGCTCTATGCCTTGACTTGATTTTGGGGAAGGTGGATCTAGTGCGTTGTGTAAAGATCACCTATCCACTATGGAGTTGGGCTCTGTGGCTTTGTGCATAGGAGAAAATGAATATAAGAATATTGAAGACTAATAAAGAAGAAGAAGAAGTTGGTGGACATATCCCCACACTGGAGTGAACCACATATATCTTGTGTCTTGATGTGCTTTGTGTGATGTTGTTTATGTGGCTATTTTCTTAGTGTTGTTGTTGTTATGTATAATGAATGCATCTGATGTTGTAGCTTAGCGCTTAATAGTGTAAATGAATGTGATATCTGAACTAATGTTATGTGCTAAGAGGTTTTCAGAGATTGATCTTGATTGCTACTACGTTGATCTATAATAAGGGTTAATCTGCGATGTGAATTTGATTCAAGAACTAATGCATATTGTTGGCTAAGTGCTCTGCTAAGTGTTGTAATCATAGATCTGTGTCACAGCCTTGTTGTAGACACCTGAGTCTTGCAACCCCCCTGCCTCTACCTCGGGTGAGACTTCATCTTCTTTGTAGGTGTTGCCGAAAGGGCCAACAATTAGGGTTTTGTTGATGCATTGTTGAAGCGTTGAACCCTGGGTCTACCCCTATGCCAAAAAATGGTTCTATTGCTGGGACCTGAAACTGTGATTGCTGGGAACTAAAGAAAAGAGAAATCTATGTGCATAGATCTGCTGCTATAGTGCACAGTATTCTACTTGACTTGCGAAGATCTATACTAAGAAAAAAATTGGATCTAAAGAAAAGAGGTAAGAGCTTAAAGCTTTGTGCTCTAGTAAAGGTAAGATAAGTGGAAATTTTAGTTTCAAAAATATGAATCTAGGTATTCTTGATAGATTTTGTCCTAGTCTGAAAACTAGGGCACGATTAGAAGAAATAGTTGATCTGAATAAATTCAATAGAAATGGAGAAAAATATGTTATTCCTATGCATAGAAAGAATTTTTGGTCTAATAAATGGATGCAGGAACCTAGAAAGATTTTTTTCATATTGTAGGTCCCGCACTGTGATCCCAGTGCACAGTACATGAGAGGCTAGAACTCATTTAAAAGAAATAGAGGATTGACACTATGTTATAATTGCAGAAGGTCGAGACACCTTGCTAAGGAATGCCCTGTCATAGGTCACATTTGTATTTGTTGTAAAGTTATTGGTCATGAAGTTGAGGATTGCCAAAGAATGATTGCTAAAGTTGAAAAGATTGCTAAAGTTGAAAACATGAACATGAGACAAGAAAACTATGAAGAAAGTCAAGAGGCTAAGAGAGTGTTGGGGAATCATAAAGAGAAAGAATAAGAGAAATCTCAAACTATGTTAAAAGAAGTAATGCGTGATCGTAGAGACATCAGTTTACCATAGATCCTGAAATAAAAACAACACATAGTTACAAGGATATAAGACTTCGACATAGACTATGTATTGGATGAAGAAACACACGTGAATATTATGCGAGAAAGCACTTGGGAAATTTTGGGAAAGCCTACTATGATACCTTCATTGGGAAGGATAGGCTTGTTTAAAGGAAAGATGATAACCCTATGTGGAAGAGTTACTAACATACCTATGATTTCTCCCGAAACATCTACAGAAGAGGAGTTTGAAGTTATCTAATTTGTTGAGAACAACGCCCGTTTTCCACTTTTATTAAGAAATACTTGGATTGAGAAGGATCATATCAGAAGGAAAGAAGAGGAGGAATTTACATAAAGGAAAAAGAAATAATTAAGGGACTTCATAGCCAGAAAAATAGCACGACTAATAAAAGAACAAGAGGATCAATCGAAGCAACAGAGGGCCAGAGAATTAGTTGTCGAAGTTGAAAGAACACAAGAATACTTAAAGAACCTGTCCATACAAGAAAGAAGTATAGCCATCCCAAAAATAGCAAAAAAAGGAACATTAACCGCAGAATCTGTAAGAGAACATTAGTAGTGTGAAGTCACTTTACTAGGATAAGATAAGAATAAGAATGGAAAGAGCAATCCAAATACTCATATCATAGGAAAGAAGGCAAGGAAGCTCAATAAGAAGAACGCCAAGTTAGAGAAACTATGGAAAGTTCCAGAAAAGACTCCACAGGAGTCAGATATCCAAAAGTTGAACCTCGTCGGAATAGCAGAACCACGCAGAATGGGACCTCACCACAAAAAATCTATATGACTGTTGGAGGCACCCCGACCATTAGAATAACGCTCTGGAACGGCTAGAAACACAATTATGGATGGAAAGACTATCATTGGACCGTTGGGACCATTCCATAATGAACAGATTTGTATTGATTGAGGAATTTCCACGAATGACCTCGAATACATTGGACCACTATAGGTCGCTAGCAAAGTTCTGTGCAGATCGACACTTCATATACAACACTGTGCATAGAGATGAAAGTAATGAGGAATTCCAATCCTATTATAAGCTGACCGACGAAGATATGGAGGAGATAACCAAATAATGGCCATCATAATTCCTTGTACTAGTGGAATATGTAGAACTCTCTGACCCTGACATCATCAAAAGTCCATTGGTCACCCGGGTCAAGCATGATGGACATACCAGCATGAAGAAAAAGAAGAAAAAGGAGGAAGTGAAGAACATAGAAAGTGATGAGGAGGACATCGCCTCATAGGAAAGTAGGCATGATTCACCCACAGGAGGAGGAGGAGACAATGTAAACCAAGAATAAGAAGGGGAAGAAGAAGAAAAACAATACAAAGGTGAAGTTACACCGCCGAAGGATCCCCTTACAAAGGTCGAAACATGAAATAAAAGGAAGGTTTCTCCGCATAAACCCTCAACAAGAAAGAAGACCCGAGACAATAAAACTCAGTCAAAGAATGTGATCACAATGGAGGATGTTGATGTCAGCATCGAAGTCAAGGAGGATTCTTTAGAGGATATCTTGTAGAGACATGAAGTGAATCAAGAGACGTTGTATGAAAGAATCAAGGAGTTGAAAGACATACAAAAAGCCATCCATTCAAGCTGCGTAGTACCTACTGTGCATTCATCGTCGAAAATTGCAGAATTGGGGGATGGGCCCACCCAATTACGAAGCCTAGCAGATGCAACAGAGGCTTGACTTCATCGAGTCCAAGAAGAAAAGGAGTAGGCCACAAAGGCCTTGAAGCAAGAAAATGAAGAGGTCCTAGAGCAACTTTAAGTTGTGCAGAAGGAGAAATATGAAATTAGGGTGATGTTCGAGGAGGACAAAGAGAATATATAGAAAGAAAAAGACCAGTTGCTCACAGAGAAGACTGTTTTTAAAGAGGGAGTAACTAAAGCACTTCACTCTGTTATGGGCCTAGAACAGGAGGAAGAAGATTCATTCGAGATATAGGTAGGGAAGATTGATGAGGCCATTTAGCAGCTTCAATCGAGGGTAATGGAGCTAGAGATGCAAGAAGTGTCGAGCACTTTGCAAGAAGTGCATGATCAAAGGGAAGAAACTACCAAGATCACATTATAAAGAATCAAGGAACTCACCTAAGAATGTAAGCAACTGAGTGATAAAAGTGTGGAGACCTAGGAGTGACTTGTAGAAGATCTATAGGTGAGGACACTGGAAGAACAAATCCAGGAAGTGAAGGAGAGGGCACTAACAATTCAATCATAGATGAAGTTGCTTACTGTAATTGAGAAAATGAAGCGATCACAAGAACAATGCGCAGTCTAGCAGCAGGTTATTGCCATCCATAGAAAATTCATGGAGGTGACACAGAGACTCCAACAATAGTAGAACAATGCCTAGAGGGGCTTGTTATAGAGAAGGTGATTCAGCATTTTTCCGAGCAGGAAGCTTTGACGAAGGAGCAAGTCAAGGCAGCTTGAGATAACCTCGAGGCCTTTGAAGCAGCACTGCCTAGATCTGAGTGACTCAGGACAAGTCACGGGTGAGTGTTGGGGGATTGTTGGCCCTTGACTAAGTTTTGAGGAAATGTTGGTTGTGGTTAACCATTTTTGGGAATTCGACAGGATGGGCGAAGATGGAGCACCCAGGTAGAGCATAGATCATGGGATATCACTCATTTTACGGGCTTGTGGACCCAAAAAAGGGTTTTAGGTTTTATGTAACGGGTTAAGGGATTTTGGCCCATGGATTTACCCATGATTAGGCCTTTTTCGTAAATGTATAAATAAGTAGCTAAGTGATGTAAGAACGACTACCTGTAATCGGCTTAGTGCATAACTACTACTATGCGATCTAGTTGGATTTGTGAAAGAATGTGTTAAGGGATTGCAGATCTAAGTGCAAGTGTTTTATAAGTTGATTTGTGCATAGACGTCGTATGTAAGTGCTCTTTTCTATTAAGGAGTTGGATTTGTGCCTTGACCTGATTTTGGGGAAGGTTGATCTAGTGCACTACGCGTAGATCACTTGTCCACTGCGGATTTGGGCTCTGTGGCTTTGTGCATAGGAGAAGATGAATGTAAGAAGATCAAAGAATAATAAAGAAGAGGAAGAAGTTGGTGGACGTAGCCCCACACTGGGGTGAACCACGTATATCCCGTCTTTTGGTGTGCTTTTTGCAATGTTGTTTATGTAGTCATTTGCTTAGTGATGTTGTTTTTATGTATAATGAATGCATATCATGTTGTACCTTAGTGATTAATAGTGTAAATGAATGTGAGATCTGAACTAATGCTATGTGCTAATAGGTTTTAAGGGATTGATCTTGATTGCTACTGCGTTGATCTATAATAAGGGTTAATCTGCAATGTGAATGAGATTCAAGAACTAATGCATATTCTTGTCTAAGTGCTCTGTTAAGTGTTGTAATCACAGATCTATGTCCTAGCCTGGTTGTAGACACCTGAGTCTTGCAACCCCCCCTTCCTCTACCTCGAGTGAGACTTCATCTACTTCGCAGGTGTTGCCGAAAGGGTCAGTATTTACGGTTTTGTTAGTGTGTTGTTGAAGTGTTGAACCCTGGGTCTTCCCCTATGCCAAAAACTCTTATCATTGGTTTCCACCTATAGTAAGGAGGCCCATTAGATTTTTGGGTTTCCATGTTGAACTCAACCATACATTTTTTGAGCTCCGGAAGACACTTTAGTACCTACATGGACCAATTCCAAGCTGCCACGTATCCTTGTTTTCAATTTGACGTCAACATGATGTGTTCCAAATTTCACGCATTTTTCATTTTTTCCAAACTTCAAAGAGCCCTGAAATATGATGAAAATGATGTGTGTGCTCAAACCAATGCATGAGGGAGAATTTTTCAAGCGAGTGGGAGGATTCGCTCACAGCCTGCCAAATCAGTTGGAAAAGATGTGACATGTAACAGGATATATAGCATAATATTTCCCATCCTTTGCCCATCATCATACCCATGCCTACGTCTTGACATGGAATAGTAATCATCATCTAGACATGTGCATTCACATGAACCCAATATTTTCATAAATCATATCAGGCATAGAAAAGCATTGCCTCTTATTAGTTACCAACTCAAACATGTATCAGGTTCCTATAAGAGAAAGAGACATAGATCACAATCCACTCATCTGTGAGTGATATGGGTTCTAAATGTGAGTTACTCGGATGCAAGGTGTTTTAGATGATGACTCACCTCTTTTAACTCTCCACCCAGGAGTGGGTTACGAACCATCTTGGCTAAAAATGTTGGGATAATATTTTCTTTGTTTCATTATGAAAAGTATGTACTTCTTTGGTATCATTAGAATTCTCTTGAATGCAAAAGGGAATTCGGGAATATACCCTAATGTGCAGTTGTATAAGTTGAACATCCTAAGGAAGCAACTCGAGGAGGGAGATTTCAAGCTCTAGTCATTGATACCCTGCACCAACAAGTAGTGAGGCCTAAGTGGAAGGTGCAGGATGGCCTTTCAACCAATCAACAACCCAAATCATTCCATGGTTGACCAATCCCACCACTACATATGAAGACCTCATGGAGCTAACTAAGAAGACCCATCTGAAGGCTCAATCAGATGAAAAGAACGCTCCCCACCAAGCACTATTGCATCATATTTCAGGGCAAAAAACTATTTTTGGCCAGTTAAAACAACTAAAAATCAGTTTAGAAGTTTAAATCAATTAGAATGTTAGAGGTGGTATCAAGATTATGACAATCTGAAATTGATTTTCAAGAAGCAGTATTGGTTCAAGCAAGCAATTTTCCCTTAAGTAAGAGAAGTTATAAATCAATAGAAAGAGTTCATTTTTAGGGTCGACACATTGGGGAATTTAATAGTATCTTATACTCAAGTTGTTTGATCAAAGATCCCCTTATACACAAACCAATTTTCAAGGTTGTAGGCTGCAAGAGATTCATCCCCTACTATATGCTTTAGTATGTGCTTCTTTTTGTGTATGTTCTCTTGTAAAATCTGTTCCTCTCATTTCATATCTTCTTGTATCAGATCCCCATTAATAAAATCTTAGGCAACAATTCATATGACATGTAGAGTGTTACCGCGTGTTGTTTATCTTATGATACCAAAGTGATTTCATCTGAATGTATGATCACTTCATGTCATTTCTTCATGTAGTTAATGATGTGCAAAGGGTACCTCCATGGATGTGAGTATATGAAAATTTTTATTGCTTGATGCATGGTTTAATGATCTGGTATATCTATTAGAATTGTTGAATTATTAATTTCTCAGTGCATTATTTTGTATTTCTTTTGAAGATGCCTCACATGTTATTTTGTATTTCTGAATACACCCATCCTCAAACTTAAATCGAATTGTCTAAAGAACTCATGGAAACATGCCTCTTCGCGTTGAATGAATTGGTATTAGTTCTCGTATTGTTTGAGGGTTGAGAGTTTTATAAGAGAAAGAGAAAACTTACCCAAAACTTTTCATAATTTATGTTAATAATCAATATGATATTAAGACTCTCTATGAGTCTTAGCCCCTGGGGTGCCTTGGTATAGTTCCATTTACAACCTGGAACATATTGAGGGACAAAACATGAAATGACATTGTTGTCAATGAATGGAATTTGATGATATATTTCCTTAGGGATATGACATTACGTATATGATACTCGAAGGTGAACGAGTTCAAGACACCTGATTGTTAAGTTACTTCACCTACCAACTCCACATAAAGAAGATTTGGCATATAATAGAAGATATATCAGACGAAACCCATATCTTGAGAATACTCTAGTATACTCAGACCATGGGAAGCTAGTGATCTAGAGAAATCTCAAAGAACGTCAAATATCTTCACCTCCACGTAACCTTATTTTAGAAACTTTTCATTCTTTTTTTCATGTAGGTAGTGAATCTATGGATCTAGTTGATAAACTTGTTAATTCCACTTCTTTTACTAAGATACCTCATGAAACCTTAATATATCTACATCATTCACCTTCATGATTTTGTCAAGAAGTGAGATCTTCCTTTAAGCCTTTTTTTGAAAAACCCTTTTAACCCTCCATTTGTTGAAGCCCGTAACATTATCTTGCAAAACCTTGTGGATAATATAGGAGGGGGAACATTTGGGGGAAATCAACCTCCCCCACCACCCTTAAACCCTTGGGTCATAACATGGTTTGACCCTTTAAATATTCCTTCTCATGTCCATGACCTACTTGAAAATTACTTGAAGTTGTTACCCAAGTACAATGGTGAACCAACCCTTTCTATTGAAGAACACCTAGCAGCCTTCCAGGATTTCATTGATAACCTGTTTGTGGAGAATCAAAATGTTCTCATGAGGTTTTTCGTTTAAACCCTAGAGGGATATGTTCGTAAATTGTTCATAGAGTGCCCCACAACCTCTATCGACACTTGGAAGGATCTTGAATATGCATTTATGAAAAAATAGGGGGAGAAGAGGGACAACCTGTATTACCTGACTGAATTCAACTCCCTCAAGAAGAAATAAAATGAGTCTATTTTTTATTTTAACATAAGGTTTCATAATATTTATAACAAGATTCTAAGAGAAATAAATCATTTCCAGCAAGCATCCAAGGTCACATATGTTGGGGCTTTTGAAGCATAATTTGCCATGGAATTAAGAGAAAGAAGAGCACCCAGTTTGTTGATAATGTAGGATGATGCAATAGATATTGAGGGAAATATGATTTCATCGGGATATATGAAGAAAAATTATGATCAAGAAGAAAATAATAAACTTAAATAAGACTTTGATCCTTCAAATCCAGCCAATGATGCTCACGAATCGTGAATGGACGAAATGTCTAGATCGATAAGAAATATGAAAAAAAAAAATTCTATATTTGAATTGGATAATGGTAATGCTAATAAAGTCCCTCAATAAGGAAGGGTGGGGAACCCTAATGATTTTAGGAGGTGTTTTATTCCTCAGCTCATGAGGATATAAAGAATAAATGACAAGAAACCCATTCAGCCTCATGTTTGAACTAATGATCAGAATAACCTGGTGGAGGAAGAAACAGATGAAGGATACATTGATAACCTACAATACATACATATGTTGAAGGAGGGAAATAATATCATGCACTAAACTTAGAATGATTATGAAGACACTCTTAGCATAAAAAATAAAAACCCCAAAAATGTATCCATTGAATAAGTATTGTCCTCTGCTTAGTACATGATATTTGTTGATGCACTACAGGTTGAGATACACAAGAAGTATGATCTCATACCTAGATAGAGAGATTTTAACCAGGATAGATAGCCACAACCTAATAATATTAGTCCAAGTCTTTCTATGGATAAAGTCAAAGAACTAAAAAGTATTATCAATGGTAAAGAAGTTGGTGAAATTTCAATGGTAGAAAAATAGGTGAAGGAGGTTGAAGAATCAGTTTCATCCTTCAATATTGAGAAAGAGATTTCCAAAATAAAGATCCCAGTTCCATTGGATGAATTGGATAAAAATCAATCATACCACAAGTATATTGAAAAATTCATACAGGGGAAGAGCCAAGTAAGTCCTCCTGACACTGTGAATTTATAATATGAGTCTCCTACTGTAGTTTTTGGTCCTTGCATAGATGAAAAAGTGATGCAGGAGCATCATAAGAAGCCATCCAAGCGAGCATAAAAGGAGGAAGATAGCTAGAAAGCACCAGCACACATTTTGAAATGTTTTGAAAGTTTAATGAGCTGATACTAATGTAATAACTAGGGGAAGCGTACATGCATGTTGTAAACAGATCTTCAACAATTTGCACTCATCTATTGGATGTAATAGACATTAAGTCTATTTAATGAAAGTAGGTAGATTTGAATTAATAGATTAGACAGTTTTAGAAGCGAAGGAGGTAAAATGAATATAGACACCCTCACCCTAGTATTATTGTATCATTAGAATAGAATAGAAGAAGAGAATTCATAAGCTGTTGAGTTGTAGCAGAGAGCTATAGAGAAGAACCCATGTATAGGAGTACTTGAGTTAATAAATGAAGCTTTGACTCAATTTTCATGGTGTTATGATGCTTACTGTTTACCTTTGCTAAATGGTATGCTTACAGTTGTTTTATGTTCTCTATTATGCAATTGTTTAAACGATGTGTTGTGTGTATGATTTCATGTTGAATGTATGAAGTCTGAGAGAGAAGAAGAATGAGTTTCAATTGTTTCTCTTCCTGAGAAGTCCTGCAAGGAGTGCAGTGAACTTCCGCAAGGTGTGCGTTGACAAGGTTCTGAGTTTTATCTTAGAAAGCTCAGGAGAGATACTAATGTTCTCATAACCAGCAGAAGTGCAGGTGAAGCATAGAGCCGTGCAAGGTGTGCACAGGCTAGTTCAAGCCTTAGAAGTCATCGACTAAGGTAAAGTTCGAAGGACTACTATTGCAAGGAGTGCAGAGAGTCAAAGAATCAAATAACCAGGAGTTATTTGAATGATTTCCGCAAGGAGTGCATGCAGAAGTCCTTTTGAGACTTGAGTTTGCAAGTGAAATCTCAGGAGGGTTAGTACCTTTGAAGTGTTCAAAGGGAGACAAGGATCGAAGTCATCTCGTGGAAATTAAGTTCCAGTCGAATCATTTCGAGTCAGTTTGGCAATAGATTCTTGAGGAGGGAATCGAACGATCAGAATTCTCCATGGAGAACTCGTGAAATCGTGAGGACCATAGGATCCAGTGGAGCTGGAAGGTGGTTAGGAGGTGGACGAATCCATCCCTTGAAGTCAAGAATCAACGTGGACCATCAGATCATGATTAGTTGAGACATTAGATCATTTCGACATTTCAGGATTTGTAAGGTTGAAGTGCAGGCCAAAATCCTTGGTCACTCTAACTCCCGAATCGCGAAAGTGATTATCCAGTGGATAATTGAGCGGTGGAAACACTTCGTAGAAGTGTTGAAGAACTGAGAGCCATCGAATATTGCAAAGGAGAGAGGGAGTTAAGAAAAGTTCCTTTTCAATCACCATAAGCTTAGGAGATATAGGGGTTGTTGGAACCAATTCAATGAGAGTCGTCGGATCTCATGCGAATTCTCATTTCGGGAATTCAGGGATTGTGGCAACAAGTGATTTTGGGATCAAGAGTTTTAAACTCCCGATGCCCGAAATCCTAAAGGAACATAGGTCATCGGATTGAGGGATGTTTATAACCATTGATCCTGTTGGAGGTGTTATTTCGGGGTTCGGCAATTCGGCAGTTCCGAAAATAAGGAGCCAATACACTTGGTTTTGAAGATCCCAAAGTCGCAAAACGTGACAAGTCTTCGGAATGAATTTCAGCATTTTGGCATATCAGGTGTCGGGAAGTAGAGGAGGCTGCGGTTTTTGGAATCAAGAGTTTCAAACTCCCGGTTCGCAAAAAGCCGAAAGACCTAGAGCCATTGGATAGTGGAAGATCACAACCGTAGATCTCGTGGGAGGTGAAGCTTCAAGAATTCGGAGATCGACATTTCGGGACGTAAGGAACCTTTCTGCCATGGATTTTTGTGAGTCACGAAATCTCGGAAAGTGAAATGGAAAAGTTCCCGAAAAATTGAGGGGCAATAGCGTTGGGGCCCAATCAGGTTTTTGGATTCTGGGAGTTGACGGGTAAAGTTGCATGGTCACACAACTCCCAAAAATTGTGAAGAGAGAAAAGCCAGAAAGGTGGGTCCCAAGTGTTAGTCAGAGGATACATGCAGGAAGCCAAAGGAGGTGGTCGAGGTTCAACAAAAGTTTCGAAAGGCCATCGATCTCCCCAAAAGGATGAATTTCAGATTTCAGGAAATCATAAGGGAAGAGGAACAACTGTACATTGTTTGCTCAAGCCCTGAAAAGAAAAAATTCATGGGCAACAAGAGGGGTGTGTTCGACGCATTGGAGGAGTCAACCCTCGTTGACGTTTTAGATTTCAGAGGTCAAAGAGACAAGGAACTCGCCATCAGAATTCGTGAAATCGCGAAATCCAAAACTCTGAATCGACGAAAAAGACCTGATCATATTTGTTGGTAGGTTGTGGAGTGAATGCCTTGTGTTTGATTGCATAGGCATAAATCATAAGGAACTATTGATTACACTCTTGTTTGTGTGTGAGGTATTCCCTATGGGGAAAATGAAGAGTCAATTCGACTCGGGGAGAAGATTTAGAACGATCCTGTGTAGATCTTGGCCCGAGGGTTGGGTGTTTTCATCATTTGGTATCAGAGCATAGAACAAATTCTCTGATTTTTGTAGCAGAGAGAATAGAAAATTTTATAGCCATGTCACCGAGAAGAAGAGATAGGCAATTACCCGATCCAGCAGAGGAAGGTGAAATGCACAAATTATGTGCCAGGCTTGATGACATGGAGACAACATAGAGGCGCATAGTTGATGTTGGGGATATCAACGAAGATGAGAGTGAAAATGAAGATGGAGATGAAGGAGAGGAAGTTGCAGTCGAAGATGATGCAGAAGAATGCCTATTTAGGGTTGTTGCGAGGATAGGTGCCTGAGCAAAAATGGACATTCTAGTGTACAAGGGTAACTTGGATGTTGAAGAGATTATAGACTAGATTATAGCTCTAGACAAATACTTCGACTACAAGGATGTTGAGGAAGACAAGAAAGTCAAACATGTTGTTACAAGACTTAAAGGGTATGCAGCACTATGGTGGGATGAACTGGTGACTGATAGACACTGCAAAGGCAAGAAAAAAATCAAAAGCTGGGATAGAATGGTTGCAAAGATGAAAGCAAAATTTATACCCAAAGATTATCAAATCACTGTGTTTTGGAGGATGCAAAATTTCAGATAGAAGATGGTGTCCGTGAAAGAATACATGAAGAATTCTACAGGATAAACATTAGAGAAGGTCATCGGGAAAGTGATGATGAAAAAGTTTCCAGGTACATGAATGGTCTGCGATATGACATTCAAGATGAGATGAGCATGATGACCATTCAGACTATGGAAGATTATTATCAGATAGCTCTGAAATATGAAGATAATCTAAGCCGTAAGCAAGGTCAAAGAGGTCAAGGTATAAGTCAAGCTAGAGGAAAAACAATTGCCCAAGACAAAACTCAAAAACCCAAAGAAGAGGGGGAAGCTCACAAGGAAGGTCGTATGCTGATAGAAATACTTTTCCTCGAGCCAGAGAAACAGGAATAGGCAGAGGTGGTGAAGTGAAATGCTTTGTCTGTGGAAAAATCGGACATAAATCCTATGAGTGTCCAAAAAAGAAGAAAGAAGGTGGTGAAACTCACATTGCCGAAGGTCAAGGACAAAATGTTAAGGCAGAAGATGTTGAGGGTGGAAGATCCTTGATGATGAGGAAAGTTCTCTTGAAGCCGGAGAAGGAGGCACAGAACCCAGCCCAAAGAAATAGTCTATTTCAGACTGCTTGCAAAGAAAAGGATAGGGTATGCAAAGTCATAGTGGACAGCTGTAGCACAGATAATATCATATCTATAGATATGGTAGGAAAGATGGAGTTGGAGACTGTTGTACATCCGAACTCATACAGAGTTTCATGGATACAAAAAGGACATCAGGTAAATGTCACTAAACAGTGTTTAGTTGAATTTAAAATAGGAGGATATAAAGATGAAATATTATGTGATGTCATTCCCATGGATGTTTGGCATCTATTGTTGGGTAGACCATGGAAATATGACAAAAACATGATTCATGATGGGAGAAAGAACACGTACACTCTAGAGAAAAATTGTAGAACTCACATGTTGTTGCCGATTAAGAACCAAGAAGTGAAAACAGATATGAACAACACTGTACTTCTCATGAGTGGGAAGGAACTTCTTGATGACGTTAAGAAGAAGGAAGAAACACAATTTATTGTGGTTAGGAAGCCCAAAATTGTTTTAACCAGTACGAGAGTAGATGATTTACCAAAAGAAATCCAGAAGTTGTTGGGAGAGTTTGCTAATATAGTAGTGGACGAGCTACCTTGTTCGTTTCCACCCATCAGGAGTGTAAGCCATCATATCAATCTTATACCTGGAGACAGTTTACCGAACAAAGCAGCGTACAAATTGACGCCATAAGAAAATGAAGAAGTCAAGAGACAGGTCCAGGACTTAATGGACAAAGGATTGATTCGAGAGAGCTTGAGTCCATCCGCTATTCCGATAGTGCTCAGCCCAAATAAAGATGGAGGTTGGAGAATGTGTACATAATCAAGGGAAATCAATAAGATTACCATCAGATATAGATTTCCAATTCCAAGGATGGAGGACTTGATGGATTGCTTGAGTGGGGCAATTTTTTTTCAAAGATTGATTTGAAAAGTTGCTATCATCAGATTCGAATGAGAGAAGGTGATGAATGGAAGACAACATTCAATATGAATCAGGGGTTGTATGAATGGCTTGTCATGCCATTTGGCTTAGCGAATGCGCCCATTACTTTCATGAGATTGATGAATGAAGTCCTTAAGGATTTCATCGGGAAATTCGTCATTGTATATCTTGACGATATATTATTTTTTAGCAAAACAAAAGAAGAGCACTTAAATCATTTAGCTGCAGTAATGAGGAAATTGCAACAAGAGAAATTGTTGATTAATATGAAGAAATCCTCATTTATGAGGACATAACTCATTTATTTGGGTTTTGTTATCTCTGCAAATGAGTTGAAAATGGATCTGGAAAAGGTAAATGAAATTAAGAATTGGCCATCACCAAAGAGTGTATTTGAAGATCGAAGCTTCCATGGTTTGGCTAGATTCTACAGGAAATTCATCCGAAATTTTAGTGGAATTAGTGCACCAATGATGGATATGGTGAAGAAAAGATATAAATATTTTCACTGGATAGAGGAAGCAGAGAAGAGTTTCAATCTGTTGAAGAAGAGGATCACTGAGCAGTCAATTCTGGTTTTGCTAGATTTAAGCAAGACATTCCAGGTCAGGTGTGACATGAGTGGATTTGCAATTGGAGAGGTATTGAGCCAAGATGATAGACCAATCATGTATTTCAGTGAAAAACTGAATGAAGCGAAAATTAATTACTCCACATATGACAAAAAATTCTATGCAGTCATACAAGTGCTGAAGAAATGGAGACACTATTTGGTTCCCAAGGAGTTTGTTTTGTACAGTGAGAATCATTCTTTACAATTCATGACTCAACAGGAGAAGTTAAACCAAAAACATGCTAAATGGGTTGAATACATGCATAATTTTACTTTTGTGATTAAGCATATTTCTGGAACTGCTAACAAAGTTGTTGATGCTTTGAGCGGGAAATGTTTTCTTATGCAGGAATTTAGAGTCAAGACTTTGGGTTTTCATAACCTCAAATAAATGTACAGGGATGACCCAGATTTTAAGGAAGCATATGAGGCATCTGAGAATCCAATTCTCAGGGATAGAGGCCAATGGACCGAGTATATGATCCAGGATGGATTATGATTCAGGGGAAATCAACTATGTATTCCAAAATGCTACATGAGGGAGAATCTGCTGAAGGAAAAACATAGTGGATGATTAGCCGGATGTTTTGGTTATGATAAGACGTTCTCAAAGTTGAATGGCTCATATTTTTGGCCAGGGATGAGGACAAATGTCAATAAATTTGTGGACAGGTGCATAATTTGTCATCAGACAAAAGGGAAAAGGCAGAACACAGGATTATACCAACCAGTACCCATTCCTAAAAGACCATGGGATGCAGTGAGCATGAATTTTATATTAGAACTGCCAAGGACACAAAGAGAATATGATTCAATCTTTGTGGTAGTCAACAGATTTTCAAAGATGGCACATTTCATACAATGCCAGAAAACCAGTGATGAAACTCATATTGCGAACCTATTTTTCAAGGAAGTCATCAGACTTCACGGCTTGCCAAGGAGTATCATTTTTTATCGAGATACCAAGTTCGTAGGACACTTCTAGAGGACCTTATGGAAGAAGCTGGGGACAAACTTATATTTTAGCTCAGCGTATCATCCTCAGACAGATGGGCAGATAGAGGTCGTAAACAAGAGCTTGGGAGATTTGTTGAGGAGCCTAGTGACTAAACACCATAGTTAGTGGGATCACATTCTGCCACAGGCAAAATTCTCTTACAATGATTCACTCAACAGAAGCACAGGGTAGAGTCTATTCCAGATTGTATATGGAATGTAGCCAAGAGGATTTTCTGAATTGAAAGATTCAAAACAAGCTGAAGTTAGAAGTGCTAGTGTAGAGGACTTTGCAAAAGCAATGAAGGAGCTTCACAGCTGAATTAAGGAGCGATTGCAGAGTTCAAGTCAAGAATAGAATCACAGAGTAGATCAACACAGACGAGAATTTCAATTTGAATTTGGTGATATTGTTCTTGCACATTTGAGGAAGGAGAGGTTCCCAAGGGGAACATATAACAAATTGAAGATGAAAAAGATTGGACTGTGCAAGGTCATAAGAAAATTTGGGGCAAACGCATATGAGATTGAATTATCCGATGGGATTAGAATCTCATCAATATTCAATGTTGTGGATTTGTACCCTTACAAATATGAAGAATCAAGAGTAGAGGAGGAACAGAAAGAGGTTCAATGGACCAAACAAATGCCTATAGCTGAAAAGCCACAGATGGAAGGCATAATTGACAAGAGGGTCAGCAAAAAGACCAGGAGAAAAGAGTATTTTGAATACTTGGTTAAATGGAAGGGACATCCAGTTGAAGATGCCAGTTGGGAGGATGAAGCAGAAATTCATAGGAATGGACAAGCCATGCAAGAGCTCATGAACATGAGTTCATGAAAATTTTCAAGCAAGGGAGTATGATGCAGGAGCATCGTAAGCAACCAGTCGAGCGAGCATAAAGGCGGAAGACAACTGGAAAGCACCAGCGTACATTTTGAAATATTTTGAAAGTTTAATGAGCCAATATTAATCTAATAACTAGGGGAAGCATACTTGCATGTTGTAAACAGATCTTCAACGATTTTCTCTCATCAGTCGGATGTAATAGACATTAAGTCTGTTTAATGAAGGTAGGTTGATTTGAATTAATAGATTAGATAGTTTTAGAAGCGTAGGAGGGAAAATAAATATAGACACCCTCACCCTTGTATTATTGTATCATTAGAATAGAACAGAAGAAGAGAATTCATAAGCTATTGAGTTGTAGAGAAGAACCCATGTACAGGAGTACTTGAGTTAATATATGAAGCTTTGACTCAATTTTCATGGTGTTATGATGCTTACTGTTTACCTTTTCTAAATGGTTTGCTTACAGTTGTTTTATGTTCTTTGTTATGCATTTGTTTCAGTGCTATGTTGTGTGTATGATTTCATGTTGAATGTATGAACTCTGAGAGAGAAGAAGAATGAGTTTCAATTGTTTCTCTTCTTGAGAAGTCCTACAAGGAGTGCAATGAATATCCGCAAGGTGTGTGTTGACAAGGTTCTGAGTTTTATTTCATAAAGCTCAGGAGAGATATTGTTGTTCTCATAACCAGAAAAAGTGCAGGTGAAGCACAGAGCTGTGAAAGGTGTGCACAGGCTAGTTGAAGCCTTAGAAGTCATTGACTAAGGTGAAGTTTTAAGGACTACTGTTGCAAGGAGTGCACAGAGTCGAAGAATCAAATAACTAGGATTTATTTGAAAGATTGCCACAAGGAGTGCGTGTAGGAGTCCTTTTGAGAATTGAGTTTGCAAGTGAAATCTTAGGAGGGTTAGTACCTTTGAAGTGTTCAAAGGAAGACAGGGATCAAAGTCATCTCACAGAAATTAAGTTCCATTAGAAGGACACTGAGTCAGCTTGGACATAAATTCTTGAGGAGGGAATCGGACGGTCTGAATTCTTTGTGGAGAACTCGCGAAATCACGAGGATCATAGGATCCAGTGGAGCTACAAGGTGGTTAGAAGTTGGACAAACCCATCCCCTGAATTCAAGAATCAACATGGACCATTGGATCGTGGTCAGTTAAGCCGTTAGATCATTTCAGGATTTGTAAGGTTGAAGTGTAGGCCAAAATCCTTGGTCACTTTAACTCCCAAATCGTGAAAGTGATTATCGAGTGGATAACCGAGCAGTGGAAACACTTTGTAGAAGTGTTGAAGACCTGAGAGCCATCAAATCTTGCAAAGGAGTGAGGGAGTTAAGTCAAGTGCCTTTTCAATAACCATAAGCTCGGGAGAGAAAGGGGTTGTTGGATCCAATTCAACAAGAGTCTTCAAATCTCACGCAAATTCTCATTTTAGGAATTTGGGGATTGTGGTGACATGTGATTTTGGGATTGAGAGTTTCAAACTCTCAGTGCCTGAAATCTTGAAGGAACATAGGTCGTCGGATCGAGGGAGGTTTATAGCTATTGATCCCATTGGAGGTGCCATTTTGGGGTTCGAAAATTCGGCAGTTCCGAAGATAAAGAGCCAAGACACTTGGTGCTGAAGATACCAAAGTCGCGAAATGCAACAAGTCTTCGAAGTGAATTTCAACATTTAGGCATATCGGGTGTCGATAAGTAGAGGAGGCTGCGGTTTTTGGAATTGAGAGTTTCAATCTCCCAGTTTGTGAAAAGCTAAAAGACTCAGAGTCGTCGGATAGTGGAAGATGTCAACCGTAGATCCCATGGAAGGTGAAGCTTCGGGAATTCGGAGATCGACATTTTGAGAGGAAAGAAACCTTTCTGCTGTGGATTTTTGCAAGTCACGAAATCCCAGAAAGTGAAAGGGGAAAGTTCCAAAAGGATTGAGGGGAAATAGCATTGGGGCCCAATTGGGTTTTAGGATTCCGGGAGTTGAGGGGTAAATTTGCATGGTCACGCAACTCCCGAAAATCATGAAGAGCGAAAAGCCGAAAAGGTGGGTCCCAAGTGTTAGTCAGAGGATACATGTGGGAAGCCAAAGGAGGTGATTGAGTTTTGGTGAAAGTTCCAAAAGGCCATCGATCTCGCCAAAGGGAGGAATTTCAAATTTTGGGAAATCATAAGGGAAGAGGAACAATTGTAGGTTGTTCACTCAAGCCCCGAAAAGATGACATTCGTGGGCAACAAGAGGGGTGTGTTTGGTGCATTGGAGGAGTCAACCCTCATTGACGTTTTGGGTTTCGAAAGTAGAAGATACAAGGAACTCTCCATCATAATTCACGAAATCCAAAACTCTGAATCAATGAAAAAGACCTAATCATATTTGTTGGCCAGTTGTGGAGTGAATGCCTTATGGTTGATGGCACAAGCATAACTCACAAGGACCTGTGGATTACACTCTTGTGTGGGTGTGAGGTATTCCCTATGGGGAAAACGAAGAGTCAATTCGACTCAGGGAGAACATTTAGAATGATCCTGTGCATATCTTGGCCCGAGGGTCGGGGGTCTGCATCACAAAGACAAGTCAGTTTCACCTTTCTATGTGACCCTAAGTATCCATGGAAAAATGCTACATAACTATGTGCTTGACTCTGGAGTATCTCATAATATTATGCCAAAGGTAGTAATGGAGAAGCTGGGGTTAGAAATAACTAGGCCTTATCATGAACTCTACAATTTTGATGTTAGAAAGGTGAAATGTGATTGGTTGATCAAATACATGGTGGTTAATTTGTCCCAACTTCCTATTAAGAGTATCATGATGGATGTGGTGGTAGCTTATGTACCTATAAGATATGGCATGTTGCTATCCAGAACTTGGGTCATAAATCTAAGAGGTACGATGTAGATGGACATGAAATATGCTACCGTGCCAATATTTGGAGGAGAAAATAAAATATTATACAGAGAAACAAATTTTTCCTATGTATTCAGTGACCAAAATCACTTTGTAAATCACCCCATATATGTTGTTGATAAATACCTCATTTTTTGCATCCTCACAATAAATGAGGAATATAAAGAATCTGTGACTCTTGTAAGCCTCATTGTGGGCCTAGCTCAAGAAATTCATGGCATACAAAATATGTATTTCAATGGAGCATATTCAAAGGAAGGAGCGGGCACTAGAATAGTCCTTATATCCCCTAAAAAATAACAAATCCATTTGTCGTACAAATTGGAGTCCTTCTACAATGTAGCTAAGTATGAAGCCTCGATTCTTGGTTTGGAGGAAGCAATGAAGATGCAAATCATTGAGTTGGTAGCGTCTAGGGACTCAGAACTTGTGGTTCAGCAAGTCAAAAGATACTAGTAGAGAAGACATCTCAGGATGATGGCCTACAAGAATCAAGTGTGCAATTTAATTGACAATTTTTATAAATCTTTTAATATCATTGTTATTTGAAGAGAATTTAATCAATAAGATGATTCCTTAGAAATAAAAGATAGAAACTTTAAAACCCATGTTGTCCCCTAGATGTGATATGATATTGATATGAGATACCAACATTCTATACCTGATAATATAAAATACTAGCAAGTGTCTGAACATGATCAACAGATCAAGATATTCATTAAGGTCAAAGATGAATCTTCTATCACACATGTAGATTCATATGATGAAGAAAATGGGGAAACTATGGCTGAAACATAGATGCAAATGAACTCTGAGTTTAATGACCACATGGTTAGGCATAATATCCTCCAACTAAAAAATCACTTCCTTCCTAAAGGAATGGTATCCCTGGAGCAACTTTTTGATAGGAAAAATGTTCCCATAAAATCGACAACCTTACCCAAGGATGAAAATGTTGAAGAATGAAACATTGGGACATAACATGCGCCAAAATTAGTAAGGTTGTCCAAATAAATCTCCCCTAAGCACAAGGAATAATACTTGCAATTGTTTAAAGAGTATATGGATGTATTTTCTTGTAAATATGAAGACCTAAAGACCTATGATACCAATATCATACAATATATGATACCACGCAACCTGGTACTAATACTTTTAGGAAGAAGTTAAGGAAAATTAACCCATTGTTGCTACCAACAATTGAGAAGGAGATGAGGAAGTTACTTGATGCTCAAATCATTATTCCCCTTAGATATTGTGAATGGGTAGTGAATCTTGTCCCAGATAAGAATAAGAGTGGAGAGATAAGGCTTTTTGTGGACTTCAAAAACCTAAAGAAATGCTCACTAAAAGAAAATTACCCTTTTCCCATGATGGATCATATACCTCAGAAAGTGTTGGAAGAAAATAGGATCTCCATGATGGATGGTTTCTCATTATATAATCATGTAGCAATGCATCCTGATGATAGGGAAAGAGCAACTTTCATAGCCCCATGGGGAACTTTCATGTATGATAAAATGCCCTTTGAACTAATAAATGCAGAAGCTACATTCCAGCGAGCTATGGATATACAAAATTTTGTAGAGAAGAATATATTTATTTTCATATATATGGATGAGATGATTGTCTTCTCCAAGACATATGAAGACCATATTAATCATTTAAGGCATATTTTTTTGAAGTGCAAGAAATTTGGTTTGTCATTAAATACAAAGAAGTCTTATTTTTCCATGACTGAAGGAAAACCATTGGGCCATATAGTGTCAAAAGAAAGAGTAAAAATAGACCCAAAGGGAGTAGAAGTGATAAAACATATTGTTATATAGAGAAATAGAAAGGATATACAATCTTTCCTGGGAGAAATCAACTTCCTAATAAGATTCATCCCTAGTTTCACTGAGATGGTTAGACATATTACTAACATGTTAAATAAACATCATAAAGTGAAATAGACTCCTAAGGCTAGAAAATATTTTCAAATAATCAAAGAAGAAATAGGAGAATCCCTGGTTTTAGTCAGCCCTAATTATGATAAGTATGTTTTCATGTTTTCCTTTGCTTCAGAACATATTATAGAATCTATCTTGCTGCAGAAAAATGACGAAAATTAGGAGCAACCTATAGCCTTATTCAACAGAGCTTTGAGAGATGTAGAGTTAAAATATAGTATTTTGAAAAAGAAAGCATATGCCCTAGTTAAATCATTAAAATCCTTCAAATATTATAACTTTCACTAAAAAAACATTTTCTTATGTACCTAGCAGTGCTAATAAAAGCATTCTCACACAACTTGACAGTGAGGGAAGAAGAGGAAAATGGATTGCCAAAATGAAGGAGTATGATTTAAAGATAAATCCCACCAAGATGATAAAGGGACAAGGGTTGGCTAAACTCATGGCTCAATCAGATCATCAGGCCATTGATTTAAATCTTATGACAAAAAATATCATGACAACATGGAAAGGAGAGGATGAAACATCAGAACCATGTTCTGAGGTGAGTCTTAAGTTAGTTGAATTCAATTGGTGAAAATATGTAATTTTATATCTTCATCACTTAAGTTCCTCACCAACATGGGACAAATCCAAGTCCATGTCTGATGCAGAACCCCTATCCCTCCAGAGGGTTGCGTGACCTCACGGTTAGGATCTTATAGTTTGGGACCAAAATGGCTCTTCTGGTTCCAAGATGGAACCTTCCTCTTCGAATCCACAGGTCCTTATCTGTGTTCGCCTGCGTGACCAAGAGGTAGGCTCATGTTCTCCACTCCTTGTGACCGTGGGCACGACCACGGACTTGGCCCAAAAGGTGTGCCACGTTTCGCAACCCCAGGCTTTCCAATGCGATGAATCCTTGGCTCCTCTAAGTCCCAAATACCGAAATCCCAATGCAACGAGATCTACAGCTCATATCTCTCTTGCATCGATGGCTATGGTTATTTTGGTGTTTTGCATTTTGTGACTTCGTGTCTTACAAAGTTGTCCACTCCTCTTCTCGGTCATCGAAACCACAAAATCTCTCCCACTACAAATCAACGACTCTAGGCCCTCAAAGATATGATGGCTCTGATATTTTTAGGGTTCCACCAATCGAGAGTCCCACACTATTGACCCTTGTACTTTCGGTTGTCAAAATGATGAAATCTTGAGGCGCTTGATCAACGACTCACAATGCCCTCCAGATGTACGGTCAGATCTCTTTCGCATCACTAACCTCCTTGCAACTCCACTTGATCCAATGGCTTGCAGGATTTCATGACTCTCTTCGAGAGCTCTCCACCGTCCATTTAGATCTTCGAGATCTCTCCTCCTGGATATAGATAGTGTTAAATCTTTCACTCCTACCTCAAATTGGATGGTTTGCAGGAATATCCACCACAATCCAACACTCGACGACGTTCTTACTCCTAAGCTTTTACTCACTTTAGACTTAGAAGATTTTATAAGTCTTCAAAGGCTCGACCTTCGCTTCTTCTGGGGAATGGGTTCCTGGATCTCGATAACACTTTTCGATGTGTTGTTCCTCCTGAGCTTTGTCTGGTTCAAACTTCAATCTCCCGCACACTCCTTTCATCTGAGGGATTTCAATATCTCATATCCATGGTATTTCTCGCAGAGAAATTCCTTCTGATTTCCTTGTGTTCCTCTCTGGCTTGATGCACACCTTGCAGATCTTCAAATGAAGAGAAACAATTGAAAATGAAAACTAACAATCACAGTTTTATTCTCCTCTATGGAGATTCATTCACTTGTTCATGAAAACATGAATAATAGGAAAATCACAAATAACATTCACATACATGCATTTGGATCAATTTTTCCATTTGTTTTATTCACAAGTGACGAAATGGATACCAAATACATTCAAATTACAATAACCCAAAAACTGAGATCTCTTGCTAACCCAGATATCTCTCTTTACAACTAATTTCTCTCTGTATTGTCGCTCTCTCATCTGGGTGTACAAACTTCTACTTAACTCAAAAACAATTATAGGGTTTCCCCTGGCTACTTTCCTACTCTAAAATTCACCCTATGCTATCTTAGTCCAGTCGCACTCCAGAGCCATAGTGGAAACTCCTGCTCTGCTTGCGATTTTCAGAACGTGCCTCAAAGGGTAAAATTCGACACTAGTTCACGCATGCCTCCAAAGGCAAATTCTAGTGCTGAGTTAAGGTGGATTTCAAAATCAGTTGCAACTGTCAACATTGAATTTCTGGAAGAAATCTCACATGTTGAGTGGTCCTGCCTTTGTGCACTTGCCAATGATGCTCCTTCATCATACTCCCCTTGAAAAAAATTCATGGACTCCTATCCATGATCTCCTCTATTGATTTTCCCTGTTTCTGGATAACAGCTTCATTTTCTCAACTGGCATCTTCGATTGGGTGTCCCTTCCATTTGACCATATACTCAAAATAGGTTTTCCTTATGGTCTTCTTGCCAATCCTCTGATCAACAATTTTCTCCATCTGCAACTTTTTTTTCCATGGGCATCTATTTCTCCCACTGAATTTTTCCTTGAGCTTCTGACTCTTCTGTTTCATCTTTCCTATATGGATATAGGTCTCAAACATTGAATATGGGAAAAATGCAAACACCATCTGGCAACTCAATCTCATAGGAGTTTGCATCAAACTTCCTCAAGATCTTATAGGGTCCTATCTTTTTCATCTTCAACTTGTTGTATGTTCCCCTAGGGAACCTTTCCTTCCTGAGATGTGCTAAAACCTAATCTCCTACTTCAAATTGAAGTTCCTTGCGATGTTGATCATATCTGTTCTTGTATTTCTAATTAGAATTCTCCAACTGTTCTTTGAATTGGCTATGGAGTCGCTCCATGACCACAACAAAATCCTCTGCTCAAGTGCTCCTGATCTCACCCTATTCCAAGTCTCTCAACTCAGACACTCCCCTGGGTTGCATTCCATAGAGTATTTGGAATGGAATCCTTCTAGTTCTCTTTTTTGGTGAGTTGATGTATGCAAATTCTGCTTGTTGTAGAATCTTATCCCACTGGTTATGATGTTCAGTATCTAGAATCCTTAATAAATTCCCAAAACTTCTATTTACGGCCTCAGTCCGCCCATCTGTTTGAGTGTGATAAGTTGAGATGAAGGAAAAATCCATCCCCATCTTCTTCCATAGTGTCCTCCAAAAGTGACCAACAAATTTTGTGTCTTTGTCTGAGACAATGCTCCTGGGTAGGCCGTGAAGTCTCACAACTTCTTTGAAAAACAAATTTGCAACATGTGTTGCGTCACTGGTCTTCTGGCATGGGATGAAATGTGCCATATTTGAAAATCTATCCACCACCACAAATATGGAATCAAATCCTCTTTGTGTTCTTGGCAATCCCAACATAAAATCCATGATGATTGCATCCCAAGGCCTCTCTGGTATTAGCAATGGTTGATACAACCCAGTGTTCTGTCTTTTCCCCTTAGCATGCTGGCAGATTCTACATTTGTTCACAAAATTTATCACTTATGTTCTCATAGCTAGCCAATAGTACGAGTTTCTCAACTGTGTAAACATTTTATCATGGCCAAAATGTCCAGCGAATCCTTCTTTGTTCTTTTCCTTCAGAAGATTATCCCTTATTGAGCATTTTGGTATGCATAATTGATGTCCTCTTAACAATAGTCCTTCTTGAATCATGTATTTGGTCCACTGACTTCTATCTCTCAACACAGGATTAGCACATGCCTCATATACCTCCTTGAAGTCTACATCATCATGATACATGTCCTTAAGGTGTTCAAACCCCAAGGTCTTCACCTGGAATTCCTGCATGATCAAACATCTCCTGCTTAACGCATCAACAACCTTGTTAGCATTCCCAAAAATATGTTTTATGACAAAAGTAAATTTTTTCATAAATTCAACCCATTTTGCATGCCTCTGATTCAGTTTTTCCTATCTAGTTATGAATTGTAAAGCTTGGTTATCGCTATACAAGACAAATTCTTGCGGGACAAGATAATGCCTCCATTTCTTCAAAGCTTGAATTATGGAATAAAACTCCTTGTCATGTGTGGAGTATTTCTTCTTAGTCTCATTCAACTTCTCACTAAAATAAGAAACATGTCTATTATCCTAACTCAAAACTATTCCTATCGCAATTCCACTCACATCACATCTCACTTGAAATGTCTTTTTGAAATTTGGCAAGACTAGAATTGGTCATTGCATTATCTTCTCCTTTAATATATTGAATCTCTTTTCGGCCTCCTTTGTCCATTTAAAAGACTTGTGCCGCTTCTTTACTGTAACCATCATGGGTGCACAAATCCCACTGAAGTCTCTAATGAACTTCCTATAGAATATCGCTAATCCATGGAAGCTCCTTAACTCGAACATACTTCTTGGTGACGGCCATTCTCTAATCACTTTCACCTTCTCTGGATCCATCTTCAGTTCATTCGAGGAAGTCACAAAACCCAAATAAATGAGTTTTGTCTTCATAAAAGAGGACTTCTTCAAATTGATCAACAACTTCTCTTGATGTAGCCTCCTCATTACGAGTGTTAGGTGCCTCAAATGCTCCTCTTTAGTCCTACTAAAGATCAATATATCATCCAGATATACAACCAAAAACTTGCCAATGAAATCTTTTAGAATTTCATTCGTCAACCTCATAAAAGTACTCAGGGCATTTGTTAAGCCAAATTGCATAACCAACCACTTGTATAGACCTTTGTTTGTCTTAAAGTCTGTTTTCCATTCATCACCTTCTCTCATTCTAATCTAGTGATATCCACTTTTCAGATCTATCTTAGAAAAGAAATTTTCTCCACTTAATAAATCCATTAAATCATCCATTCTTGGTAAAGGAAATATGTACCTGATGGCTCTCGAGTCTGTGCACATTCTCCATCCTCCATATTTCTTTGGGCTCAACACAGTCGGTATTGCGCATGGACTCAAACTCTCTCTGACCAAACCTTTGTCTAGAAACTCCTAGACTTGGTCCTTCACTTATTCATTCTCTCAAGGTGTCAATCTATACGTTGCTTTGCTCGGCAGACTTTCTCTTGGTATTAAGTCGATATGATGATTGATACTCCAGATGGGTGGCAATGAGTTTGGTATCTCATCCACCACTATGTCAATAAAATTATCCAGCAGTTTTTAAACTTCTTCAAGAAAATCATCCATTGATGTACTCGCAAGGATGACTCTCGGCTTCCTGACCATAATGAACTACATCTCTTGTTCCTCCTTGACTTATTTCAGGAGTTCCTTCCCACTCAAGAGAAGTATGCTTGTGTTGGCTTCCTCCTTTATTCTTTTCTCCTTTATTGGTAGTGACATATGCATCCTACCATTCTTTTCTAATGTATATGTATTTTTCCTCCCATCATGAATGACATTTCTGTCAAACTGCCATGGTATTCCCAACAGAATATGGCATACGTCCATGGGAATTACATCACATGGGATTTCATCTTTATATCCTCTGATTTTAATTTCAACCAAGCATTGTTTAGTGATCATTACCTTGTGTCCTTTTTGCAGCCATGAAACTTTGTATGGTTTTGGATGTTCGGTTGTCTTCAGCTCCAATTTTTCCACCATCTCTGTGTATACTAGGTTGTCAGTACTCCCACTATCAATGATCACCTTGCACACTTTATCCTTAGTCTTGCAAGCTGTTCCGAAGAGACTGTTTCTCTGCACTGGCTTTTCAATTTCTACCTCTGGTTTCAAGATAAATTTTCTCAACATTATGGATGCTCCATCCTCTGCTCCCTCTGCTTCAACATTTCTTCATTGGGCTTCTAAAATGTGAGCTTCTCCTCCTTCCTTCTTCTTCTTGGGGCATTCCCAAGACATATGTTCTGTCTTTCCATAGGCATAACATCTTACTCCTCCTCTGCCTCTTCCTCTAAAAGAGTTTCTTCCACCACCCTATCTTTATCAAGAACTTACTCCTCGTTTTGAGTGATTGTGTGGTTTCTCAGCCTCATCCTTGGACTGATGTGCTCTGTCATGGATAAATCCCTTGCTTTTGCTTGGGACCGAGCCTTTACCTCTTCCTCGTTGGTTATGTTTTTTGGCCAGCTTCTCCTCTGCCTTCAGCGCAAACTGATAGGCATCCTCCACGGTTCTGACTGACATCATGTTGAGCTTTTCCTAGATCTCATATCTCAAACCATTTATATATCTTGTGACTTTCTCTTCGTCTCTCTTATGTTGTCCTGTTCTGATGTTTAGTTGATAGAAATCCTTGGTGTATTCCTTAACTATCATCCCTTTTTGTCTCAGGTTTTTCATTTTCCTGAATAGATTTATCTGATAATCTTTGGGTATGAACTTAGCCTTCAACTTGGCTACCATTCTATCCCAACTCTTTATCCTCTGTTTTCCTTTGATTATTCTCTCAACCTATAGTTCATCCCACCATAGCGTTGCATGTCCTTTTAACCTGGTGACTGCCTACTTCACCTTCTTCTCCTCATCGACGTCTTCATAATCGAAGTGTCTATCCATGGATCTTATCCAATCCAAAAGTTCTTTGGCATATAGGTTTCCCTCATACATGGGAACATCTATTTTTTCTCTTCCTCCCAGTCTGGCAACTGTTCTCAACAAACGTCCTTCTGCAGCATCCTCTCCTGCAGCTTCTTCAACTTCAACCTCTTCACTTTCTGCTTCATTGACATCTCCAGCGTCAGGTTCTCTTCTCTTTTTTTCTTCCATTATTTCCAATCTGGTGCGAAGTTCTCACATCTCCCTCTCTATAGCACAGTTGGCTAAAGGTACCTCTCGTCTCCTTGGCGGCATTATGTTGATTGCTTGTCACACATAGAGTACAACTCCAAGTTCTATATCTCTTCCTCTTTCTTTCACCTGATGTCTACAGACGAAGAACTTATTCTCTAATACCACCTGATGCAAACCCCCTATCCCTCTTGAGGTTTTCGCGACTTCCCGATCAGGATCTTCTGGTTCGGGGCCGAAATGGATCTTATGGTTCGAATTTGGAACTTTCCTCTTCGAATCCACAGGTCCTTATCTGTGTTCTCTCATGCGACCAAGCACTGGGCTCACGTTCTACACTCCTTGTGACCATGGGCATGACCACAAACTTGGCCCAAAAGGCATGCTACATTTTGCGACCCCGGGATTTCCAATGCGATGAATCATTGGCTCCTCCAAGTCCTGAATGTTGAAATCCCGATGACACGAGATCTACGGCTTAGATCTCTCTTGGATCAATGGCTATGCTTATTTTCGCATTTCATGTTTTGTGACTTTGCGTCTTACGGAGTTGTCCACTCCTCTTCTTGGTGGTCGAAACCACAAAGTCTCCCCCACTACAGATCAATGGCTCTAGGTCCTCGAAGATTTGATGGCTCTGATCTTTTCGAGGTTCCACCAGTCAAGAGTCCCACACTATTGACCCATGTACTCCTGGTTGCCAAAATGCCAAAATCTTGAGGTGCTTGATCAACGACTCACAACACCCTCCAGATCTATGGTCAGATCTCTTCCTTGTCACTAACCTCCTCGCAACTCAACTTGATCCAATGACCTGCAGGATTTTACGACTCTCTTCGAGAGCTCTCCACCGTCCATTTAGATCTTCAAGATCTCCCCTCCTATATCTATGCAGTGTTAAATCCTATGCTCCTACCTCAAATCGAACGATCCACGGGATTCTCCACCACGATCCAACGCTCGACGACGTTCTTCCTCCTGAGATTTTACTCACTTCAGACTTAGAATATTTTCTAAGTCTTCGAAGGATCTACCTTTTCTTCTTCCGGGGAATGGGTTCTTGGATCTAGATAACACTTTCTGACATGTTGTTCCTCCTGATCTTTGTCTGGTTCAGACTTTGATCTCCCACGCACTCCTTGCGTCTGAGGGATATCGATAACTCAGATCCAAGGTATTTCTTAAAGAGAAATTCCTTCTTATTTCCTTGCACTCCTCTCTAGCTTGATGCACACCTTGCAGAGCTTCAAATGAAGAGAAACAATTGAAACTGAAAACTAATAGTCACAGTTTCGTTCTCCTCTGTAGAGATTGATTCACTTGTTCATGAAAATATGAATAACAGAAAAATCACAAATAGCATTCACACACACGAATTTGGATCAATTTTCCTTCTGTTCTATTCACAAGTGTTGAAATGGCTACCAAATACATTCGAATTATAGTAACCCAAAAACCGAGATCTCCTACTAACTCACAGTTCTCTCTTTACAACTAATTTCTCTATGTATTGTCACTCTCTCATCTGGGTGTACAAACTTCTACTTAACTTAAAAAACAATCTAGGGTTTCCCCCGACTACTTGCCTACTCTAAAATTCACCCTATGCTATCTTAGTCCAGTCGCACTCTAGAGCCATAGTGGAAACTCCTGCTCTGTTTGCGATTTTCAAAACGTGCCTCAAAGGGTAAAATTATGCACTAGTTCACGCATGCCTCCAAAGGTGAATTCCAGCGTTGAGTTAAGGCGGATTTCAAAATCGATTGCAACTGTCAACGTTGAATTTATGGAAGAGCTCTCACATGTTGAGTGGTCCTGCCTCTGCGTGCTTGCCAACGATTGTCCTGCATCAAGGTCCAACAAGATTAATGTTGTGAAGTACTACATTACGGGAGAAAATTTGTTATGGAAAGATCCAGTAGGGATACTGCTGAATTTCATTACTGAAGAGGAGACTAAGAATATTATCAATGAATTTCACAAAGGGTTATGTAGAGGTCATCATGCATGGAGAGATACTACGTACAAAATCCTTAGAATTGGTTATATTGGCCCTCATTATTTTATGATGCAGATTTCATGGTTAGAGCCTGTGTAGAGTGTTCGATGTTTGCAAGGAAACACAAATTGCAACCTCTCCCACTTAAACCCACAAAATCAGAAACACCTTTCCAACAATGGGGTTTAGATTTCATTGGTGAAATTTACTTGAATTCAACTGGGAAGCACAAATGGATCTTGATAGCCACACACTACTTCACCAAATGGGTGGAGTCAATCTCCACCAGGGAAGAAACTGATAAAGTCATAATCAAGTTCCTTGAGGAGAACATTCTAGCAAGGTTTGAATGCCCAAAAAAAATTATAATTGATAATTCCCAAGCTTTCAAATCTTCCCAACTACTGCAGTTTTGTCAAAATTACAACATAGAGCTGGGACATTCCACTGCATATTACCCATAGGGAAATGGCTTGTCTAAGCCATCCAATAAGAATATAATTAGGATCATCAAGAAAGTGTTGTCCCAAAACAAGAAGGCTTGGGATTCCCACCTAAAACATGTGCTCTAGGGAGATAGAGTAAGAATCAAAAGGTCCCTTAGTACATCTCCATTTCAGCTAGTCTATAGACTAGAAGTTATTTTTCCTATTTAACTCATCTTTCCTATGATGAAACTTTTGCAAGAGGAAGAGGCAGAGTCAGACGATATGCATAGAAGAATCAACCAACTGATTGAATTCCAATAGATAAGGAGTCAAGTTCAACTGAGATCTCAAGCTCATCAAGAAAAGATGAAATAAGTTTTCGACAAGAGATCCAAGGAGAGAAGCTTCATGGCAAGAGATCTAGTCTTAAAGTGGGACACCAGAAGAGAAGAAAAGGAAAAACATGGCAAGTTTGACAACCTTTGTCTTGGACCTTTCCAAATAGGTGCAGTTCAATATAACAACACATATGATCTTGCATAGTTGGATGGCAAAGTATTTGGGGCTCTCTTCAATGGGAGGTTCCTCAAACACTTCATGTATTATTAAATGATACAAAGTTCCCTACCCTATACATAAATAAATAAATAATTCATTCATGTTATGTATTTTTAATTTTACTTCATTCACCATATTTTTCACAAGAAAGGAGTTAGGGTTTCAAATTGAAGTTGTTGACAAATTTGGTTTCACCTCTCGAATCCATTTTTTGCATGCATGGAGAATAACTTATTTGAATGTAGACTCCATAACCCAACATGAGAAGACACTCAGTCTACAGTTCTCAGGATACCATAGGGGTATGTTTTCCCCACTGGAGACAATGTTAGTACTTGTTTCTATCCATTCGTTAGCATGCACAATGATCAAAATTAAGGTGTCAAAGTTCAAGAGAAAAAGGTTCTAGGGAGAGATTATGGAGTTCACACATCAGAGAATCAATGCATGTGTTTGGGTGCCAATAAATTTATAGTTAAAATCAACCCCTAACTGCCCAATACTCAGTTTCAACAGTCATGCACTTATCAAGAGTGTGAAAGGTGATTATCTCATCCAAATCTGTCATATTTGGTAGCTTAGAGGTACTTCTACATTGGCAATGCCAAACATGAGGAAGTTACCGATCACACATTCTCCCTAGTGACTTTATAATATGTTTTTATAAAGTAACTTTATAAAAAAAATTATAAAGTTGGATATTTTAATTTTTAAGTGTAAAAGTGACTTTATCATGTAATGGATCACTTTAGTAACGTAAGTGACCTCAATGAATGATTAAATCATGACCATTGATCTCATGAGGGAAAGATATAATGTTGACCACCAATCTTATTGGAAGACAAAGGGTTAGGTAATTTACATTTCAAAGTTAGATAAAGGCATCTCATGAGGGAGAGAGAGGCACACTTTTTGAGGAGAGTTTAAGGGAAGGAGAAGGGGCATGCATCCCAAGAAGGTTTCATTTCTTGGAGAGAAAGAGCTTTAGCAGTGGAAGTTGGCATGCATCCCTGGGAGAGGGATTGACAAGAACTTCAAGATAACTTCAACATTAAAGTGTATCAATACCATAGAACAAGAAGGTTGCATAATATGGTTTTGTGGAGGATGTACAACAGGTTTTGTTTGCTTTGCAGATACAACCATGCACATAAATCAAGGTTGAGTTTAGGAACAAATTTCTAGGTGTTAACTCAACTGCTAACAAGTCTGTATATTGAAGTGTTGTTTTGTACCTCTTCTGGGTATGAAAAACAAGTTTTATTTATGTTGTTTGTGACTGTACAATTCGTACACGAAGTCTAGTTTTGAATTCAAATTGTACTACTGAGGAAACAAGCAAAGTTTTTTCTCAGATAGAGTGGAAGTACAGTTCATAAATGTTGAATATTTATTGTTGTTATACTCATAATTTTCTCTAGAGTTGACTAATGAAACATTTTCCTTAAATTTTTCATTTTTCCTATGTTTTATTCAAGGGGCATTGCCCATATTTTTATGTGCCAAATGGAAGAATTCATCTACTGTTCAGTTATATTCCATTGTTGGTTTTTAGTTTTAGATATATGATATTTTTTTTTTCTCATTAAGTACAATTCATTATTGGGTTTTAATTCTTTACTGTTGAAGCTTAATAGGAGGTTGAAATCAATGTATGTCATATTGAGTTTCTGAGCTATTTTATACATGGCATCAGAGCAGGTGCTCTAAAGTTTAATGGAAAGTTTGGCACTTGGGACAATTTGTGATTTGTTGGGTTATTTTCTTGAAGAAAGGTAAAGAGGGTTCTTTTTCAGGTGGACAAAGATGACTTCCAACATTAGGTTTGAAGATATGTTGGAGGAGATCTCCAACTACCTAGAATGGAAGGTGAGAATCACAAGTGTTCTCAAGGAGAATAAGTTGTGGTAGTTTGCGAACACCATCATTCTAGTACCTACATCAGATACCATAGCTATGGACATTTTTGAAGTGAAGGAATCCAAGAATTAGATTCATTTTGGATGGAGTTAGAGACCACCTTTTTCCACACTTGGCTAAGAAGAAGACAGACAAAGAGATGTGGGATGCATTGAAAGTTTTGTTTGAGGAAAAGAACGAGAACCAAAAAATGGTTCTCTGGGACAAGATCCATAATACTAGGATGGCCAAGGGAAAGAGCAGGGCCTCCTACATCACCCAAGTTTCACAGGTGAAGGATGAGTTGGTAGTTGTCATAGAAGTTATTCTAGACTCATAGTTGGTGTGTATATCCCTCAAAGGCTTCACCAAGAATTGGGAGGTTTTCGTGAAGTGCATGTTGGGGAGAGATAAGATCTCTAACTATATCATATTGTGGGATGAATTTACATTGGAGGATATCCAGGAGGGCTCTCGGGAGAAGGAAGTGGATGGTGTAGACGACAAGAAATTTTCTCCTTTGGGAAAGAGAAATGAGAAGAAGAAGGACATGAGAAAAGTTAGATGATTTTTATGTCACAACACTGGAAACTATGTTAGTCAGTGTTCGACCAAGAAGAAGAAGAAGAAGGAACCAGAGGTGTCAGCATCAGCAGAGATTGTTGAGTTTGTTGAGAAATATGAGAAGGATTTTTCTCTCATGACTAGTCCTATGGGCAGTGGTTCCCTAATGTTTGAACAAATTGAATTTTGGTACATGGACAGTGGAGATTCTCAGCATATGATGGGAATGAGGTCAGTTTTACTTAGTATTTCATAAACAAAATCAAACTACATTGTTGACATTGGGGTCGGTTGACAACTTGCAGTAAAGGGCATTGGAAGTGTTAGATTCGAACTAGAGTCGGGAGGTTTTTTGGAGGTTATCGAGGTGTTGTATATACCAGATATGACAATTAATTTAGTCCCAGTGTCATCTCTAGAGGTATGTGGATTTGGATTTGAATTACAATAAGGTTGGGTATTGTTATATCTAGAGGGAGCGACTCCATACACAACATTGTTTCTTGGTCTCGGATATGAGAGGTTGTACAGGTTGTTGGGATGACTTGTGTTTGGGTCTAGTGGATTTTTGGATTCAGATTATGTGTTGGAGAGTGGGCAGGTTGCATCAGAGAGAGACTTGATATTGAGGACTCAATCCTCTTCTAGGACTCTTAGAGGACTCAACATGAATGATTCAACACATACTAATGCTCAAGAGAGTGTGTAGTCTCCTAGGAGCATGTATTCAATTCATGGATCAACAAAGGTATAAATAAAGGCTTCCAATGCAGTGTGAGTAGCAGATTCCTATTTAAAGGGAGGAGAGGCTCCTATTATAGAGGGAGAGCCTATGGCAGATGATGAGTTGGAGAGAGATTTTGGTGGACGTACCAAAAGTACCTCTCTCACTGAGAGGGAGTGTTAGATTTGGTAACTCGGAGTTACTTATTCATTGGCGGAGCCCAACATGCAGAAGTGACCAAGAACACTTTATCCCTAGTGATTGTATAATATGTTTTTATAAAGTAAATTTATATTGTGTTTTTATAAAGTTGGGTCTTTTAATTTTTAAGTATAAAATTGACTTTATGATGTTATTGATCACTTTAGTGACTTAAGTGACCTCAACGAATGATGAAGTCCTGATCGTTGATCTCATGAGGGAAAGGTCTAGTCTTTACTATCAATCTCATTGGAATACCAAGGGTTGGGGAAGTTACATTTATAAATTAGATAAATTAAACTCATGAGGGAGAGAGGGGCACATGTTTTTAGGAGAGTTGAAGGGAAGGTGAAGGGGCATGCATCCTAATAAGGTTTCATTGCTTGGAGGAAAATAGATTCAATAGTGGAAGTTGGTATGTATCCCTATGAGATGGATTGACAAACACTTCAAGACATATTCAACATTAAATTGTATCATTATTGTATATAAAGGAGGCCATACAATATGATTTTGTGGAGGTCGTACAACAAGTTTTGTTGCATTTGCAGCTACATCCATGCACATAAATCAATGCTAAGTTTAGGCATGGATTTATAGGTCTTAACTCAACTACTAACAAGTCTGTACAGTGAAGTATTTTTGTGAACCTCTTCTGAGAATGAAAAACAAGGTTTACTTCTGTTGTTTGTTACTATATAATCGGTATAGTTTGTCCAAAAAGTCTAGTTTTGATTTCAGACTAGGTTACTTAGGAAATAAGTGAAGTTTTTTCTCAGATAGAGTTAAATTACAGTTCATCAATGTTGGATATTTAAAGATTTTGTACTCAAAATTTTCCCTAAAGCTGAATAACAAAACATTCTCCTTAAATTTTTCATTTTTCCTATGTTTTCTTCAAGGGGCATTGACTAGATTTTTATCTACTGAATGGAATAATTTTTCTACTATTCAGTTATTTTACACTACTCGTATTTAGTTTCAAATTTGTGTTTCTTATCATTAAGTATAGTTAATATTGGGTTTTAATGCTTTAATTTTGAATCTTAATAGGAGGTTGAAATCAATGTATGTCATATTGTGTTTCTGATCTATTTTCTACAAAAACAAGTTTAAACCCTTGCCTGAACAGAGACACCTCATATAACGAAGGTGTAAAAAGAAAGTGTGGCTGAAGGTGTAGGTCCAATCATCCGATGAATACGCGTGATCCTGATCAATGGTTGAGGATGCAGGTCGCATTAGAAAAACATCCAAGAGTTAACACAACATCAGGGCACGACAACTATTTTAAGCAGTTATGTGTCAAAGAGAAAAAGGTTTTGCATGTTAATATGTGGAAAGGAACTAGAATCACCTAGGGTCACGAATATGTTATTCTGATCCCACCAGGATTACAAATCAACCAACTCACCACCTATCTGATCGTTCATGCAGCACCACCTGGAGCCAATATTGTAGTCCAACTAGACACTAAGGAAACCAAGAAAGACTCGACAAGTCAGCAGTGTGTATTTTTAATTTTGTCAGTGGTCGCCACCTATGGTAAGGATTCTCATAATATTTTTTGTTTGCCATGTTGAACTCATCCATACATATGCCAAGCCCCAGAAGACACTTCAATGCCTACATGGACCAATTCCAAGTTGCCATGTGTCCTCATTTTCATGTTGATGTCAGCATGATGTCACCCAAATTTTTCACATTTTTCTTCTTTTCCAAACTTCAAAGAGCCTCGAACCACAAGGAAAAGCATGCTTGTGTTCAAACTAGGGCACGAGGGAGAATGTTTCAGGTGAGTGGGAGGATTTGTTGACATCCTACCAAATCAGTTGGAAAATATGTGACACGTAACAAGATATCTAGTATCACATTTCCAATCCTTCACCCATCATAACACCCATTCCTATGAGCCAAAAGGGACTAGTAATCATCACCTAGACATGTGCATTCACATGAGCTAGAGATTTTCATAAATCCTATCAAGCATAGAAAATATTTTCTTGTCATTAGCTACCTACTCAAACACATCTCAGGTTCCTATAAGAGAAAGATAAATATATCACAATCCACTCATCTGCGAGTGATTTGGGATCTAAAAGTGAGTTACTCGGATGCCAGGTGTTTCAGATGATGACTCACCTACATTAACTCTCCGCTCATGAGTGCGTTACGAACCATCTTGGCTATAGATGTTGGGATTGTTTTTTATCTGTTTCATTATGAAAATGATGTCCTTCTATGGTATCATTAGCGTGATCTTGAAGGAAAAATCATATTCAAGAATCTACCCTAATATGCATTTGTATCAATTGACCGGCTTCAGGCAACTGCTGGAGGCAAGATATTTCAAGCTCCAGTAAGTGATATTAATCCAAAACAACCTTATATGCTAATTATTATTTAATTCACATAAATATCCAATTTGATTCGAAATAATAGTGATCATTTGATTGATTGCATAATATATGTGAATTTACTTATTTATCCAAATCCACTTCAATGAAAAATAACTTGCAATATAATTGAGTGCAATAGAAAAACAATACGAAAATTACATACAAAAGCTTGTTAAAGGAGTTCACTCAATTTTGGCTACTTCTCTGAGTCTGCTTCCAGTTGAGACCACTTTATTAATGCTCAATTTTTTGTGTTTTTACAATGACCTTTTTACACATTGCTCAAACTGAGAAAAAGAGTGAACCATCGAATTTGTTTTGAAATTGTGAGAAACTTTGTTGATATTATGGTAGCTACAGGAGGTATTAACCTCCACATGTAACCTTTGACGAGACTAGAATATTCCGGGATGCAAGATAAACCCTAAATCTTTGGATAATAACTCTAGAAGATAAGTTAGCTCAAGAAAATACATTACTATTGAGTTATTAGCTCCCAAAAAGGGAGGTCAACCCAGTCAGTTAAAATGGAGCAATATAAATAGAGGGTGTTAGAGCTCATTTGAACACACTCACTCATGACTGCATAAGGAAAAGAAGTGTGCATGAATGAAGGAGAACTACAACTATTGCAATAATGACTTTGTCTCGGGTTATTGGTTTGGACTTTCTGCTTGGTTTTTGGTTATCCTTTCTTGGTGCAGTAGCTTTGGTTGGCTATTGGTTTGCTATAAGAATTATTATGTCTATCAAGGTTAAACTACTCGAGGGTGGCCTTTGTTCCTATGGTTGGGTGACAATATTTCTATATTGTCTATGGTGAAATGAGAAAACCCATTTTTCTAATAGGTTGTGGTCTGACACATCCTTCATTCATCCTAACCATTGGAAGGAAGCTAATCCATAAGATTATCAAGCTCATTGAAGAACTGTCACCATAGTTTCTGGGAGGTTAAGTTACTGAAGAATTGTCGCTAGGGTTACTAGCAGGTTCAGCTGCAAACCCTAAAACATCTTACCCAACATTGTATGATCGAATGATTTTCTCAAGGAGAGGATATTCTAGTGTGCCTTAGTCCAGTGCACCTATTGGTAGTATCAGAAGGGAAAAACATCAAGGTTGATATTTTTTGTCAAAGTCAATGTTTGACCAGTCAAAGTCAACATTTGACCAATCAAAGTGAAAGTTTGACAAGCTATAAGTCAACATAAATCATGAATGAAAAGATAGATCATATACACTATTAATCTCTTACAGGAAATATTGAAGATGACATGTGGATAATTTATAGTGGATCTTCCAAGCATATGACAAGAGACCAGGGCAGACTCTCCAGTCTTAATGAATAAAAAGACATCCTACAAGGTAGAACTTGGAGACAAAAACAACTATACAATCAAATGAATTGGTCAAGCCTCCATCAAATTGGAATCATGTAATAATTTTCATTTGAGTGATGTATTATATGTACCTGGTTTAGGAAAGAATCTTGTATCTGTCTCTTGCTTAGATGAAAAAGGAAACATAATATCCTTTGTAGATGGTGAAGTATTATATTGTTCTAGAGACTCCAACATAGAGAATGATAGAGTTATTGGAACTCATGAAGACAGATTATATAGACTACTAGAATGAAATGATGAAGCTCTTGTACATAATGAAGTCAATCCCAGTAAACTTTGGCATAGAAGGTATGCCCATATTAACTATCAAGCATTTCCTTTCCTCAAGAAAATGGTTGAAGGAATACCAGAACTACAATCTATACATGAAGGAATTTGTAGAGGATGTGCAGTTGGTAATAATGTTAAGAATCCATTCTCAAGTAGCGATAATAGATCTAAGGAAATCCTAAATATAATGCATTCAGATGTTTGCAGTCCAATGCTAGATAAATATCTAGGAGTTTCTCTTTATTATGTAAACTTCATAGATGATTACTCAAGAAATACTTGGTTGTATCTCTTGAATATAAAGTATGAAGTATTCAAGAAGTTTCAATAATTCAAGGAAAAAATAGAAAACCTAACAAACAAGAAAATCAAGACTTTGAGAACAGATAATGGAGGATAATACACATCCAAGGAATTTGTTTCCTTTTGCAAATCAGTAGGGATTAGGAGGGACCTAATCATTCCTCATAATCCTCAACAAAATGGTGTAGAAGAAAGAAATAATAGATCCATTGAAGAAACCGTGAAGGCACTAATGAATGATCAAAGTCTATCCATGTATCTACGGGGATAAGAAACCATGACAACGATATATATTCCGAACAGAAGTCACCTCCGCATATTGAAGGATATGACTCTAGAATAATCCTTCTCTAGAAAGAAACCTAATGTGGAATACTTAAGAATCTTTGGGTTCCCTATTTACATTCATATCCTCAAGGATAAAATGAAAAAACTAGAACCCTTGGGAAAGAAGGGCATATTTGTTGGATATGGTGAATCCTCCAAATCCTACATAACTTATATTCCAAAACAACATAAGATTGAATTTAGCAGAGACATAACATTCAATTTGAATTTGGCTTTCAATAAATCTATAGAAAACTCCATGGAAGAAGAATATGAAGAGCCTAAAGAAGAAAACACACGTCTTCTAGAAAGTCAAAATGAAGAACGAGAGAAAATTGATCATCTAATGCAACCATGCGAACCTATTGAATCAGTCATTATACCCAAAACTAGAAAACATCCATATTAGCTTGAAGCTACTCTCCAAGAAGAAGAAATACTCAAATATCCAAGTGGCACTTTCAGAGAAAGCAAGAAGCCCAAAAGATTCTTCAGTTATGCAGCATGTATGACAAAATTTATAAATGAAGAACCCACCACATTTGAAGAAACAACTCAAAAGAAACAGTGGAAGGAAGCCATGACAAAAAATACTATTCTATCATGAAAAATGAAGTGTCGGAAATTGTGCCTAGGAATAATCAGTGGTAACTTCAAAATGGGTCAATAAGATCAAATATGCAGTAGATGCAAGCGTGGATAAATACAAGGCAAGGTTCATGGATAGAGGGTTCTCTGAGAAGGAGGGATAATATTATGACAAAACCTTTGCTCTTTTTTCCAGATATACTTCTATTAGAGCCATTATGTCTCATGTTGCTTCCATGGAATGGAGACTACATCATATGGATGTAAAGACAAATTTTCTCAATGGAGCAATTGAAGAAGAAGTGTACATTGAACAACCTCAATATTTTGAGGTGCATTCCAAAGACACTTATGTTTCCAGATTAAATAAATCAATGTATGGAATCATGCAAGCTCCAAGAGCTTGGTATGCCAGAATTGACCGCTACTTAATAAGATTTGGGTTATGTAAAAGTCATGCAGATCCAAATATCTACTACAAGGTTGTGAACAATGCACATGTGATTCTACAGTTGTATGTTGATGACTTATTATTGATAGGTGCAGAGTCTCTCATCAACCAGTGTAATATGGAATTAGCTTTTGAGTTCAATATGAAAGATCTTAGTCTCATGCATTATTACTTGGGACTAGAAGTATGGAAGAAGTGTGGTGAAATATTCCTTGGAAAAGGAAAGTATGTGGTGTATTAGCACTAGAAGTCACACCTAGACTGTTGTAGATGTAAGCCTAGTACCCATAAAAATTTTGTAGGTTTATATTGAGTTTAATCTTGAGTGGATCAGTTAGAATGAGCAAGAAAGGGAGAGTGCAACAAATTGTAGATCAATAGGTTACACCATTGGGCAATGGAGTCATAACCACTCTACTCATTGAAGGCACTCAAGTTGCTCAATAGAAAACAAGATTATATGTTGATGGATAGAATAATGAAGAAGGAAAACATAAGATAAAATGTTCACTAAATAGATATCCTTTGAGTATAATAAATCAACAAATACTTGAATAAAACAATGAATGATGGGGAAAATTACAGCAGATCCTTTGTTGCTTAGGGATCCATAAATCATTAGCATCCTTTGATCCTCAAATATATAATATATTCAAATAAGAAGATATATTAAACACAAGAATTACAATATGAAAATAACATCTCTCATGAGTCTTCAGTAGAAGTAATGATTACAGTCATAAAATGCTCTCATGCTTACAAATGAACACACATAGGGAAATTGTCTGCTCCAATTCTCTCTAGCCTCTCTTGGCTCATGAATCCCCTTTTTTATTGTTCCACCTCACCCATTAAATAGAAAATAACATACAAAATATTCTTAGGAGGTCGAAACCCATCTCTTCCATTGGATTCTAGGCCTTGAAAATAGGTGGAAAAAGTTAGAGAAACAAGAATTCAACAAACTATTAATTTTCAGGAAGATGTTGGAAGTCATTAATAAATTTGTTGCCAACTCATTGCATAAGGTTTTAATGGAGTTAAATATTAGTTTCATCTATCCTTAAACATATAAATTATCTTTGATAATTCATTCAAACCCTCCTTGACAGGTGGAAAACTCCAAACAAAGTGAATATCCAAAAACTATGCAAAACAAAGAGTTTGTAGCACCAGTTTGTAGTGCACTGTGTTTTAATTTTATATCTCAAATTCCAATTGGGTCAGGCTAAATTTTGGTCAAAAGGTAAATACCAATATCATGGTCCTTTAAAAAACATTTCAGAAGAACCCACATCGCCATTCAAAAGTTATGATCAAATATTTAGAAGCCTCTGCTACAAGAAATGAGTTTGCAGTTCCAGTCTACGGTGCACTTGTGTTTTAATTTTACCTCTCAAATTCCAAACTAGGTCAAGCTGAATTTTGGTCAGTCGGTCAATACCAATATCATGCTCCTCCACAAAAAAATCAAAAGAACCCACATCATCATTCAAAATTTATTATCAAATCGTTAGAAGGCTCTGTTATAGGAAATGAATTCGCAGCGCCAGTCTGCAATGCTAGTTCACAATGCCAATAGATGAGTCAGGAAAAAACCTTCTTTTAGTCTTTAAAACAGCATGAAAAAACTCATGGAGTATTTGGTAAACCTAGGCTTGATGTATATGCCATCAAATTTGAACAGGTGTGCTTTCAAGCTATCTAACCTCCAATGTTCCTCCTTAACCAGTTCGCAATGCCAGTTCATAGAACCTGTCAAACATAGATTTCACACTTCGAGGAGACTGTTAGTTGATGGTATGACATAATCCCTAAAGAAGTGGTTAAATGGTAGGCTCTGAAAACCATAAATCCTCCTTGACATGATCCTATAATTGTAATGATGAAAAAATTGAAATCATGAAGTACTTAGAGTATGTTGTGAACTCTCCTAGTGAGTTGGAAGCACATCAAAGCATTTTGACTTGAAACTTAAACAATGGATATTAAAAAAAAAGGGACCTTATGTACAATTTGGAGGTGTGACCTGTGAATTTAATGATGAAAAATAAAACAAGGTGTGACTCATGAGGGCTTATTCATCTTTCCATGATAACAAAGACATAACCCAAATACTCTAGACCAAGTCAAAACTAACTTTATCTTATTCAAATCAAAATTTGAGTTCTGATTGTAACAAGAACACATAAAAACCTATAACTTATGAAACCCTATGACTCAAAAACAAAACTGACATGATTTTTTGATCCTTATAAATCTACGTGTTAACATTTGGCTCCACATGGGATGTCATGCTCCCTATGAGATGCCAAGAACATGAAGTTCTAGTGCCTTATCCAAGGGCTATGGGGTCATTATTAATTGATCTACTTCAAAACAAATGTTCAAGAATCGAGCTTTATTCATCTTACTCCTACTCTAACCATTTGAACTATTCTTAGTTCAAGTAAAGTCATGCTTCCAATGAAGCCATACAAGAAACTGATTAACTGCTGAAACTTTTGATCTGGATCAGACAAATGAAGTAACCCATGGAATACATAAGTACAGTTTGAAAATATAGAAGAACCAACATTCACTTGAAAAGAATGATTTGACATATGTACTTCTCAAAAACTCCAGATAATCAGCAATAGGGTCATGAAATCCATAAATAAATACTTCTTCTTGATATCATTCCAACTGGAAATTGAATTGCTTCTGCGCATGCCCATCTTTATGATTGTTTCCAATATCCTCTATCTTCAAAATTGAAGGTGGTTGTGGTTTTCCTTCACTGATTTCAATGTTGATCATAGGTTGTTTAATATTTGTTGCAGATCCAGGTTTAGGAATGATGAAAGAAAGCTTGTTGATCTCTAGTAATAGTTGTTGGAGAAATTTCTTTGACCAATAATGCTCATATAATCCTTCCTTATATCCTTCATTGTATTCTTTTGTCTCAGATTCAAAATTGTCACATGGCGATATATCGATTTTCTCATTATCATTTGAATACTCAAAGGAATCAATTTGTTTTTCATGACAACTTAAAACAATAGATACATCTGATACAATTTCAAAAGTATCTGCATTCTGGCTATCACTTTTAAGATCATCAACCTCTTGATCATTATGAAAAGTGTCTTCTAGTGCAACATACTATTTATGACTATTTGATCCTTTACTCAGCAAATCGAATTTATAACAACATTCTTGATAAAGGAAATCAACTGAAAATTTCTCTTTCCAGAAAAAAAGAAATGCAACATGAAAATGTCTTAGTGAAGGAATACAAGCAACTGAGAGTGATCTACACCAATCACAACATACTCCATCTAAAGAGTATGTAAACAATTTGATGAGGATATATTCATGTATAACTTCCAGCTTAAGTATGCACTTGTGAAACTCTAGTAAAAACTAATCTCGCATTTCCCAATCTCACCCTCTAAACCTAGGAAGGCATCCTTCCCATTCTCTTCTATCGGGCATGGGGTTTGGAAAACTAGATATATTTGAGAAATCACAAAATGCATACTTCTGAGAAAGAATCTTGTCCACATCAAACCAATGGAGTCACCCATAGATTCATCTATGATGAAGTTCGGGTCGGTAGGTAGAATATTATAGTCAAGCTTGTGTCCTGCTCCTTTCTACCATCAAGAGCTGGATCTGGTCGTTGTCGTTCTCTGAGGGAAGATTTCTCCACTTCCATCCTTGACAACAATGCAAAAAAATATTAGCACTAGAAGTCACACCTAGACTGTTGTAGATATAATCCTAGTACCCATCAAAATTTTGTAGGTTTATATTGAGTTTAATCTTGAATGGATTAGTTAGAATGAGCAAGAAATGGAGAGCATAGATAACTAGATATCAGTAGGTCACACCATTGGGAAATGGAGTCATAAACACTCTACGCATTGAAGGCACTAAAGTTTCTCAACATACAACAAGATTATATGTTGATAGATAGAAGAATGAATAAATAAAAAATAATATAGAATGTTCACTAAACAAAGATCCTCTCAGTTTAATAAATCAACAAATACTTGAATAAAACAATGACTGATGGGAAAAGTTACAACAGATCCTTTGTTGCTTAGGGATCCATAAATCATTTGCATCCTTTGATCCTCAAATCTAAAATATATTCAAATAAGAATATATATTAAACAAAAGAATTACAATCTCAAAACAACAGCTCTCATGAGTCCTCAATAACAATAATGATTACAATTATAAAATGCCCTCAGGCTTACAATGAGCACGCACATGGAAACTTCCTACCCCAACTCTCTCTAGCCTCTCTTGGCTCATGAATCCCATTTTTTCTTGATCCCTCTCACCCATTAAATAGAAAATAACATACAAAATATTCTTAGGAGGTCGAAACCCATCTCTTCCATTGGATTTTAGGCCTTGGAGATAGGTGGCAACAATCAAAGATACAAGAATCCAACAAATTGCTAATTTTCAGGAAGTTGTTGGAAGTCATTAATAAATCTATTTCCAACTCACTTCATGAGGCTTTAATGGAGATAAATATTAGGTGCATCTAACTAACCTCTGAGAAGTCAATTAAACCCTCCTTGACAGGTGGAAACCTCCAAACAAAGTGAATATCCAAAAACTATTAAAAATAGAGAGTTTGCAGTGCACTGGTGTGTTAATTTTATATCTCCAATTCCAAATTGGGTCGAGTTGAATTTTGTTCAAAAGGTCAATACCAATATTATTCTCCTTCGAAAAAAAATTCAAAAGAACCCACATCACCATTCAAAATTTATGATCAAATATTTAGAAGGCTCTGCTACAGGAAATGAGTTCACAACGCCAGTCTACAATGCATTAGTGTTTTAATTTTATCTCTCAAATGGAAAACCAGGTCATGTTGAATTTTGTTCAATAGGTCAATACTAATATCATGCTCCTCCAATTTTTTTTTAAGAAGAACTCACATCACCATTCAAAAGTTATGATCAAATGTTTAGAAGGCTCTGCTATAGGAAATGAGTTCGCAGTGCTAGTATGCAACGCTAGTTCGTAGTGCCAATATATGAGTCATCCAAAAAAATTAGTTCAGTTTTTAAAACAACATGAAAAACCTCATGGAGTATCTGGTAAACCTGGTCTTGATGTAGATTTCATCAAACTTGAACAGGTGTGCTTGCAAGCTATATAACCTCCAATGCTCCTCCTTAACTAGATCGAAGTGCCTATCAAACATATCTTGCAAACTTAGAGGAGGTTGTTAGTTGATGGTATCACATAATCATTGGAGAAGTGGTTAAATGGTAGGCTCTAAAAACCATAAATCCTCCTTGACATGATCCTATAATTACAATGATGAAAAAATTGAAATCATGAAGTACTTAGAGGACGTTGCAAACTCTCCCAGTGAATTGGCAACACATCAAACAATTTTGACTTAAGACTTAAACGGTGGATAGTGACAAAAAGGGACCTTACATACAATTTGGAGGTGTGACCGATGAAGTTAATGATGCAAAAGAAAACAAGGTGTGTTAAGAACCAAAGACCTGAATACAAAATATCACAATAGATCCAAAGATATCTGAATACAATCACAACACAAGATATATGAAATCATATAGAAAACCACAACTTTATTACAGAAAACCCTTGAGGTAGGGCAACACCATACAATGGATCCTGTTATGGAAGGGATCCTCTCCTGTTCACTTGCCTCTTGGAGGGGGCATCCTCCTACTGAGCTTCAGCTCCAAACACAATACTTCTCTTCTTGTCTCATTACATTGCTTGAACCCCTTTATATAGTGCTACCATCACCTAAGAACATTCTAGAGGAGAAATCTTCTAGAAGTAGAACCTTCTAAGAAGTCCTCTTANATTCCATCCCCCTTATGAAAGCGTTGTCCTCAATGCTTGATGTACAACCATATACCAGGGTCTCATGGATAATTGTGGACTGTAATGCTGAAGAAGACTGAAGAACCAAGGTCCCATGTAGAAAGGAAATCCACCATGCTGAAGTATTCCAACCACCATTGTAAGCCCAGGTCCCATGTCCAAGTGCTCATGTGAACTCCCCGTGGAAGATTGTGCAACCCAATAACCAACTCCAAATGATGCTCCAAAGACTTGAACCTATCATGTGGATCCAAATAAGAAGATCCATCCACATAGTGGAAAAGGTTCATAGTAGAATCTGGAAGGAATAATGTCACTATAGAATATGCAGACTGAATGCTGGTAACTAGCTCCTAATGTGGGACATTGATTTTCTCTACAAAAGGTGGAGTGGAGTCATCAAATAAAATATGGAAGTGGTTGTCATCCCAGAAATGACAACTATCCATTTACCAATCATCACAATCTACCTCAAAATCATACCAAACATATATTTCTTGATTATATTCATCCCTGAGGCCCTGCATAAGAAATATCTCCTGCATGTTGTTCAATGAATCTTGAATACTACGAAAATTGTCATTGAGGCCATCTGTGATGATATTTGTGAGACTGCTTATGAGGCAATGTGCAAATGCATCCAATCTGTCATCCAATTGGGCTTTGAATGATTCAAGAATTTCTTTTAGTTTTTGAGAAGAGAGAGCCATCTAAGCATCCTATGAACTCACCTAATAAATTACGGCAGAAAATCGCGGCTTTTTCTGGAAAAACCCTAAAAAACTATTGAAGTTAAAATGCTCATAACTTCACTTCTCGGACTTCGTTTCTGCTGATTTTTTTTTTGAAATTGGGTGAAATTGTGAGAGGAAATCAGATATGTAATTTATTTGGGCAAATTTGGCCTCCAAATGTTACAAAAATAAAAATAAATCGTGTCGTCGTCTGCAGAAAAACCCTGAAAATTTACAGATTTTAAAACCTCAATATCTTGACCTTCCAGACTCCATTTTGGATGATGTTTTTTTTCAACTTGGGTGTTTTTCTGAGAGGAAATCATATATACAACCCTTTTTTTGAAAAAAATTCACAGAAATATACTGAAAATGTCTAGAATGTCACGGCCCTCTTTTTTCTTCTCCGAAAAAAAAATATCTGCAAAAATAAAAAATATTTGCCCACAACTTCGGCCAAGGAAAGTGCTCTGATACCACTTGTTAAGAACCTGAATATATCCACGATTTTTTTTTTCAATTTGGGTGTTTTTCTGAGAGGAACTCAGATATACAACCCTTTGCTGCAAATTTTGCACAAAAATATACTAAAAACTTCGAGAATGTCGCGACCCTCTTTTCTTCTTTTCCAGAAAAAAAAAATATGCAAAAATATTTGCCCATAATGTCTGCCCAAGGAAAGTGCTCTGATACCGATTGTTAAGAACCAATACCAGATCTAAAGATATAATCACCACAAATACTGAATACACAATAGATCCACAAAGCAAGATAGAAGAAACCAAACTTTATTATTATCAAACCCTTGAGGTAGGGCAACACCATACAATGGATCCTATTATGGAAGGGATCCTCTCCTGTTCACTTGCCTCTTCAAGGGGGCATCCTCCTATTGAGCTACCGCTCCAAATACAATAATTCTCTTCATG
>SNQJ01S0003250.1:280043-297680 GCA_010110895.2 Picea sitchensis
ACATTTATTATATCTAACTACCATAGTGGGTCTTATTTAATAATATAGTGGACCTAGTCCACCTTACATTGAATGACCTCCACTATTATCACTATGGGCCCTCTGGGCCCCCCCACTACATCTCTAGCTACCTTACGAGGTGTCACTCATGAGGGCTTATTCATCTTTCCATGATAACAAATACATAACCCGAATACTCTAGACCAAGGCCAAACTAAATTTATCTAATTAAAATAAAAATTTGAGTTATGATTATAACAAGAAGACATAAAAACCTATAACTTATGAAACCCTATGACTCAGAAACAAAATTGACACAATTTTTTGACCCTTACAAACCTATGTGTTAACACAGTGAAGATTCTTCAGAAATTTGGAATGACAAATTGAAAATCCATGGCCACTCCTATGACCACATATATAAGAAAAGAAAGACTCAAAATCTGATCCAGTAGACCCATCCCTATATCAATAATTTATTGGGTCGCTGATGTATCTAGTGAATACTTGACCATATATTTTCTTTGTTGTAAACACTTTAAGCCAGTTCCAGGTGGAACTTAGACATGAGCACTGGTTAATAGCAAAGCATGTTCTAAGATATATCTATGGGACTTTAAACTATGGTTTAAGATACACCTTAACCAGTGATATACAAATTCATGGATTCATAGATTCATATTAGGAAGGGAGTGCAAAAGACAGAAGGAGTACTTCAAGGATGTGTTTCAGTTTGTGCTCTGCTATGATATCATGGACCAACAGGAAACAAACGTTTATCACACTCATCACAAAAGAAGCAGAATATATCACAACATGTGAGGCATGTACCGAAGCAGTAAGGATGAGGAAGTTGATTCATGGATTATTTGATTAGGTACCATATTCGACCGTAATATATTGCGACAATCAAAGTTGTATGAGGATATCATAGAACCCAGTGTTTCATGACCGGTCAAAACATATTCAAATCAAATACCACTTTATTCATGATAAAGTCCAGGAAGGAGAAGTGAAACTCCAGTATATCTCCACAGATGAGAAGGTAGTACATATTTTGAGAAAACGTTTGTCCAAGATAAATTTTTCATACTTAAGGGACAAGATGGGGCTTGTGGAGATAACTCCCTTAGATGAAAGGGAAGAGATGGCTCCCCGGGTTGGGAGGGAGCACTGATATTTTATTGACTCATGTTAATTCATTTTCCAGTTTGGAAAATTCTCTAGGATAGGAAGTTCCTTTCGATTTTGAAAAGTGGTTCAAGATTTCTAAAGGACATTCATTTTCCAGTTTGGAAAATGCTCCAAATCAAACAGTAATTTCATAATGAAAATGGTCTCATAGATTGTTGATCTACCATAGATAGTGATTCCCCTTGTGGCCAGAATAGGGGAATGGTCTAGGATAGTAATTCTTCTTGGTAGTCACTCTGAGTAGTGGTCAAGTAGAATGGTTTTCCTTGTCGCGCATTCATTCTTTCGAATTTCACAGTTGCGAGCAGTTTCAAAGAATTGTATGTTTTGGACGTTGGTGTAGGACATTAATTTCCTTAGGAAATGGTTCGAATAATCACTCCCTAGGGAAGACTCATTCTCTCCAGGCTTCACTATGATTAGTGCCAAAGGAACGACCCAGTTAGATGAATATTCCAAGTTCAACAATCAGGGACATTCATTCCCTAGGGCAGACTAATTCTCTCCATATTGCACTATGATTAGTGCCGGAGGAATGGCCCAGTTAGGTGAATATTCTAGCTTCAGAAATTAAAGACATTTATTCTTTTGTTCTTAAGAAGAATTGTCTGGATAGTCCATGACTGTTGCTTAACTTTCCAAGGGAATATGCTCTTCCAGATCTCACAATTTTGAGTGGAGGAATGGCCTAGATGAATCACTTTATATCCTCATATTGTTTATGCAAGTTAATATCAGATGATATGATTGTTGTAGAGACTGTATGTCTCTAAAAAGTAGTTGTGTGCCACTGTGGTGGATGTGATCCACTGGTAGTGATTGTGTGTCACTAGTTCATAGCAGTGTGCTACTAAGAGTGGTTGTGTACCACTGGGTAGCAGTTGTATACTACTATGAATACAACTATTGGTGACTGGATGTGGTTGTGTGGTGGATGTGATCCACTGGTAGTGACTGTGTGTCACTGGTTCGTAGCAGTGTGCTACTAAGAGTGGTTTTGTACCACTGGATAGCAGTTGTATAATACTATGAATAGACATAGTTATTTTCTATTGGATTGCATTGTTTTGATTTCCATGGAGACTATCTAGTTTTATAGTGATGATTGTGCTCATGATTTGATCATGCTATAGACTTTGTGGTTATGATGATGCTACCAGTTGAATGGTATGTTTTTTCTCAAGACCATTTCCTTTAATACCTCCCTATCTAGGAGGGAGTGTTGATATTATTGTATCTATGGGAGGTATTAACCTCCACATGTAACCTTTGATGAGACTAGAATATTCTGGGAAGCAAGAGAACCCCTAAAGCTTTGGATAATAACCCTAGAAGACAAGTCGGCTCAAGAGAATAAATTATATTAAGTTATTATCTCCTAAGAAGAGAAGTCATCCCAGTCAATTAAGATGGAGCAATATAAATAGAGGGTGCTAGATCTCATTTGGAAACACTCACTCGTGACTGCATAAGGAAAAGAAGTGTGCATGAGTGAAGGAGAATTGCAACGGTTGCAATAGTGAATTTTGTCTCGAGTTATTGGTTTGGACTTTCTGCTTCATTTTTGTTTATCCTTTCTTGGTGCACTAGCCTTTGTTGGCTATTGATTTGCTATCAAAATTATTTTTTCTGTCAAGGTTAAGGTTCTCGAGGGTGGCCTTTGTGCCTATGGTTGGGTGACAATATTGGTATATTTTCTATGGTGAAATGAGCACACCCAATTTTCTAACAAAAATGAGTATAAAATTCATATATTTCCATTAAGGAACCCTTTGGCACACATTATGGTGCCATCCCAAAGACTTGATACCGCTAGCACGAACTTTGAAACCCAATTCCATACTCTGCTATCATATGATGTGATGTTCTTTGGGTTTCGTGCCCATTAAATAGGGCGTGGGACCCAAACCTTTGTTTCAACCTTACACACCCCTTTAAATATTGGTGGTTGTGTTGTTGTAACAACAAAACCATATGGTGTAATTGTTGGCGCGTTGTAGTTAAGTTTCCAACTAGGTGCTTGGAGGTATAGGGTTCAAGCCTCACAGACTCCATTTCTTTGGAATATAACATTTATATAAAAATATATATATTGTTTCTCATTCGAATATTTGATGGAACTATTGGTGTAATTGGTTATGGCATGTTGTTTAAGTCATTGGGTTGGTGCTAGGCAGTTGGAGGTTTGATTCCTTCCGATTCAAACAATTTTGATTCTAAGGCCAGCTTGGCCTTCTCAAATATGTTAGGTGGCACCATATGATTGGTCCAAGTGGTGGCCTATCATTGGTCCATGTGTCGCCAATTGTACATTCCACATATGTGTATGGATTGCCATGTGTTGGTTTATAATTTTTTCACTTATTTCCTTCAATGTCATCATACATATGCCACATCATCTGTATGGATGACACATGTCACCTCCATATAGGTCCAATTGGATGTTGATTTTTCCAGCTATGGGTGACACATGGCACACTATTGTGACATGTGTCACCTTTGAATTTGACTTTTTTTCTTGCTTTGACCTAAACTTTGACCGACTATATCATTTTCATACGAACTATGTTTGAGGTGATTGTTGTGCCATTAGAAATATATCATCGAGCTCTATACAATGAATCCCTTTTAGAGAGCATTTGAGATGATTAAATTTTGAGAATTTTTGAATCCTTTTAGACCTCTATGAGCATTTCAGATCCTCCTAGACCTCTTTAAGCATTCAATATCCTCTTGGATCATTCCTCCCCATTAGAATCCCTTTGCACAACCAAATGTTTTTATTATTGAACAACTAGGTGAGGGTAAATCTCCCTCACCTTACTAATATCGATCCACTTTACTTTGCTTGTTTTTACCCATTTAAGAGCAACTCAAAGATATTCCACATCACCTTGTTCTGAAGTCGTAATTATTCTGTCAAGAATAACATATCCATGTAGCTCATCTAAGTACTATGCAGAAAAATCAACAACTATCGAAGCCTGAATACTTTCATCTTCATCCATAATCATAGGAGACTCATAAAGTTTCAAATATTTTCATCTTCATCCATAATACATTTTCATGTAGGACGGTATATCTAAACGAAAGGAATTAGTACCAATCTTCTACAAGATATTGAATGGACCATATCGGATTGGTCTGATATGTTTACCTTCACCATTCATTTTTTCCTTGATGATATGTAACCATACTTGATCACCGAATTTGAACTAATGATCAACCTGATGTTTGGCATTCCTCACCTTGTATTTTGCTTGGATCTTCTCCAATTTTTCATGTACTTCTTGTTGTACCTATTGGATTCTCTAAATGAACCTCTTAGCTTTATCTGTATCATCCTATTCATCTTCTTTACTTACTTTTCCAAAAGAAAAATCCATAGGTGATTTAGGCAAGTACTCCAAACATACTTCAAAAGGATTTCTTTGAGTAGAATAATGGATGGCATGATTATAAGCATGTTGTACATAGAGAAACTATTCATCCCATAACATAGGATGTTTGTTGCAATATCCTTGAAGTAAATGTACCACTATTTTTTGCTTCCATCTCTCTCTGTCCATTTTTTTTGTGGATTAAAAGTTGTGATCTTCTTAAACTTTGTGTTCATCAACTCCCATAAACTAGACCAAAACTTCCCCAAAAGTTAAGAGTCTCAATCAAATATAATAGATTTAGGAAGCCCAAAATGAACCCAAACATTAGCAAAGAACATCTGTGTTGTTTTTTTCATTTGTGACATGTTTCTTGCATGGAATTAAGATACACATCTTAATGAATCTATCCACTATGACATATAAATAATCATGACTTGTCCTGTACATCGGAAAACCCCTACAAAATCCATGGAGATATTTTCTCATGGCTAAGAAGGTACTGGAAGTGGGATATATAATCCCAACTTTTTGTTGCTAGGTTTTCTTATGGCACACATAAAGCATCATTTTACATACTCGGAAATTGTCTCATTCATTTGATGCCAATAAAAATATCTCTACAATTGTGCTACTATCTTACCAACCCCAAAATGACGAGAAATGAGAGATATATGAGCTTGCTTGATTACATTTTCTCTTTCATCCCTGGGTATACAAAGCTTTCCAATATGACATAAAAAATTGTCATGCATATGATAATCTAACTGTTGATTGTCATGGATTAATGATTCATACACACCTTTAAAATCACCATCCCGTGTATATTGTTCTACGTAACTTTCATGAGCTAATGGATTATACCTTAGTATTGTATATGCATTTATCATTGGTCTTGATAACATGTCTGCAACCTTCTTATGAATACCATATTTATGCTTAATAACCAAATGAAACTATTGTAAGAAACCCATCCACCTAAAATGTTGTGACTGTTGTAGCTTGTTCTGTGACTGCAAATACTATAATGGATGATAATTTGTATGAACTATTGTCTCCTTTCCCATTAAGGGATGCTTCCATTTCTTCACACTTTGTGCCAACACATACAATTCCTTATCATATGTTGGATACTTAATTACTGCTTGAGTAAAATTCTAAGAATGATAACATATAGGTTTACCTTGTTGCATCAAGACTGCTCCCATGGCATATCCGCTTGCATTGATTTGAATCTCAAATGGTTGTTGTAGATATGGTAGATCCAAAGATGGCGTGTTACTTATCTTGTACTTCAATTTTTCAGAGGCTTTTTGTTGCTTGCCTCCCCGTTGAAAGACCTTTTTGACACTCGTTAATGCATGAAAAGGAGATGCTATGAAAGATAATTTAGCAATGAATTTCCTCCCATACTATACTACTCCTAAGAAGCTTCTGACTTCTGTGGAAGTAATTGGATTGGTAAAATTCACAATAACTTATTCTTTCGAGGGATCTATCTTTAGCTGACCATTCCCTACAATGTAACCCAAATATACAAACAAAAAAAAATCCAAACTCACATTTATACATCTTTATATATAACTTATGCTTCTTCAAGAGTTCAAAGACTGTCTTGATATGCATTATATGATCTTCCCATCTTCGACTAAATATAAAAATATCATCTAAGTAGACAATGAAAAAATCATCTATGTAAGGCTTGAACACATCATTCATTACCCTCATAAATGTTACAGGTGCATTGCATAAACCCAATGGAATAACCAACCACTCAAACAACCCTTTCTTTGTCTTCAAATCAATTTTCCAAATATCACTTTCTATAATTGTGATTTGATGGTAACCACTTCTCAATTCTAGCTTAGTGAAATAAACAACATTCTTTAATTGATCCAATAAATAATCAATTCTTGGAAGAGGATATATTTTCTTTATCGTAATCTTGTTCAGTGCTCAAAATTCAATACACATCCTCCACGTATCATCTTTCTTCAGAACTAATACAATAGGATATCCACACATAGAGGAACTTGGCCTTATGATTCCTTTATCCAGGAACTCTTAAACTTTCTTCTTTATCTCTTCATTCTCTATCACTGATGACCTATACATAACAATGTTAGGAAGAGGAACATCCTGCTACAAGTAGATTTCATGTTCAACCTCCCTCTTATGAGGCAACCCTATAAGTTTCTAAAATAACTCATGATAGTTAGATATGATTTTTACCAACTCCTGTTATTGATCTGGATCACAACCTGATAAAGCATCTAATATATATTCTTATTTTTGTTTCATTATCATGAGAACAAAATATTTACTTGCACTCATAAGTATCTTCATTTTCCTTGTTCTCACTAAAGAAACATTAGTTTTAATACAATGAGATATGACAATAAATTCAATCCCATCCTTGAAAAAGTGATATTTGTTCTCTTCATGATAAAATATAGATTTCCTATCAAATAGATATGGAATACCCAAGAGAATTCCACAAATGTCAAGAGGCACAACATCTAACTCAACCTCATCAAAGAAATCCAATGTAATTGCAAATATGATCTTACACTCCTTCCTCACCTGCAACTTAGCATAGTGACACACCCAACCTAATGGATAGGGTTTTCTATGAGGTTTCATATTTAAACATAACTTCTTAACAATTATTTCATATATTAAGTTAACTTGAGATCCACTGTCAAACAATTTAACTATCTTTGTATGCTTTAATATAACCCTAACATGAAAAAGATTGCTTCTTTTCTTTTGCTCAAAAAGACTTTCTAATTTAGCAGATTGAACTAAAGAATTATATTTGATAGTAGGTATACCTTTGCTTCCTATTTCCATTATCTTAGATTCATCTCCTAAATTTGATTCCAAATAACATCGAGTTGATACAACAATATTTTGTTTCCCTTTATCTTGGAACTTCTTTGGTCATAATTCTAGATGCAGCTTACAACAATATGCTTCCTCATGCCCCCTTCTCTTACAATTAGAGCATGCAGGTTTTTCTTCATTTTTTTTTATTATAGATGACTTCTTACTCTTCCATTTTCCTTTCAATTCCTTCTCGAACTTGTGTGGCTTTTATCTTCAATAACATGCTTATCCTTACTAACCTTCAGATGAGTAGCTTGTATTGATAGTTCGTCAGTGATAGTAGGGTTAAACATTAATATAGTGTTTCAAAGATACGGGTGCATGCCACCAATATACTTTAGAAGAGTTTCCCAAGTATATAAAGGAATTCCCAAAGATAAATATTTCCTCTTAAATTCCTATGTATATACATGGAAATTTTTCCCCTTGCCTTGTCTAAGATGTGGCCATTCCATAATTGTAGTTTGCACATAAGCCATTGGATAAAATTGTTTTCTTATTCCAGCAATAAATTCATCCCAAGAAGAAATTACTTTACCCTATTGAATGAGATCAACTTGTGTCTTACTCTCCCACCATATCAAGATTGTGTCACCTAGATGAAGAGTATATTTACAGTGTCATCTACAATATTTTGTCTCTTGTAGTATACATCTATGTGTTTGATCCAATTGTCCAACTTTTATGCATTTGATTATCCATCATAGATCCGCAATTCAAACTTGACATTTAATTTTAATAAAGGAAAATTATGATCATGAGATTACTTAGTGGATTTCTTCTTATGTGAAGAATGTTCACTTGCAGATAATGAAGATGGTGAGGATGGTTTTGAAGGCCCTCCAGCTTCACCTCCTCCTTCATCTTTAATTGGTTCAACTTTCTCCAATGCATATTCGTCCTTAGCCTTCTTTTGACACTCATACATTTCTTACACCATGGCTTAAATTAAGTTCAAATCCTTGAAGAAATCATCTTCAGAGTCATAAGGAACCAATTTTCTTGGTGAATTCATCTCTCTTTTTTGAGTAAATATTCTTGAACCAATCTCAGGATTGTAACTTGCAAGCGTGCCTTCTCCTTGCTTGAATTTGTACCTTGTAAGAATCCACTCACAAACACTTTTAAAAACTAGCTCTGATACCAACTTGATCGGAAAAATTCTTAGATGCTAATTATTATTTAATTCACATAAATATCTAACTTGATTTCAAAATAATAATGATTGTTTCACTGATTACATAATATATGTGAATTTACTTATCTATCCAAATCCACTTCAATGAGAAATAACTTGCAACATAATTGAGTGAAATAGAACAACAATACCAAAATCACATACACAAGTTTGTTAACAGAGTTCACCAAATTTGTGCTACGTCTCCAGGTCCACTTCCAATTGATACCTCTTTATTAATGCTCAAATTCTTTTGTTTTTACAATAACCTTTTTACACGTTGCTCAAACTCAGAAATAGAGTGCACCATCGGATTCCTTCCAAAATTATGAGAAAAATGAGTATAAACTTCATATATTTCTGTTAAGGAACCCTTTGAAATGCATTACGGTGCAATCCCAAAGTCTTGATACCCTTGGCATGAACTTCGAGACCCAATTTTTTCCTCTGTTGTCATATGATGTGATGTGCATTGGGTTTCATGCCCATTAAATAGGGCACGAGCCCCATACCTCCATCTGAATCTTACATGCCCCTTTAAATATTGGAAGTTATGTTATTGTAACAAAACAACCATATGGTGTAATGGTTGGTGCATTGTAGTTAATTCGTGGGCTATGTGTTGGGATGTTTGTGGTTCAAACCTCATGGACTCTGTTTCTTTGGCATATAACATTTATATAACAATAAATATATTGTTTCTCATTCAAATATTTGATGAAACTATTGGATTAATTGGTTATGGCATGTTGTTTAAGTCGTTGGTCCAGTGCTAGGAGGTCACAGATTCAATTCCTTCTGGCTCTAACAATTTTGATTCTAAGGCCAACTTGGCCTTCTCAAAGGTGCCATGTGGCACCATATGATTGGTCCATGTGGTGGCCTACTATTGGTCCATATGTCGCCAACTGTACCTTCCATACATGCATACATACTACCATGTGTTGGTTTAAAATTGGTCCACCTGTTGCCTACCATGTCATCTATACTCATGACATGTGTCACTTCCAGATAGGTCCAACTAGATGTAGATTCATCCAATTTTGGGTGACACATGGAATCTTATCATGCTGCCACATGACCCTATTGAATTCAGCATGACATCATCCTGATCTAAATGGACAGAACATGTGTGACCCTTGTAGGGGTGACACATGTCACCTTTGATTTGACTTTTTCAGATTTGACCAAAACTTTGACTGCGTATAAGTTTTGCATATGAAATATGTTTGAGACAATTTTTGAGCCGTTGAAAAGATATCATTGATCTATATAAATTGAATCCCTTTCTGAGAGCATTTGAGAGGATAATGTTTTGAGCATTTGTTAATCCTCTTGGACCTATGTGAATGTTTTGGATCCTCCTCGACCTCTTTGACTATTCTAGATCCTCCTAGATCAGATACCCTTCACCAATAAACAATGAGGTCTAAGAGGAAGGTGCGGGAAGGCCTTTCAACCAATCAAAAACCCAAATATTTCCATGGTTGAACGAGCCCACCATTGTAGATGAACACCTCATGGAGACAACTAAGAAGACCCATATTAAGTCTCAATAATACGAAAAGAACACACCCCACCAAACACCATCACGTTAGCTTTGGGGGTAAAAATCTATTTTTACCCCATTAAAACAAACAAAAATTAGTTGAGAATATGAAAGTAATTAGAATGTCAGAGGTGGTATCAAGATTCTAACAAGATGAAATCAATTTTCAAGAAGATGTATTGGTTTGAGAAAGCGGTTTTCCCTTAAGTAAGAGTAGTTATAAATCGATAGAAGGATCTCATTTTTAGGGTCAACACTTTGGGGAATTTAAGAGTATCTTATACCTAAGTTGTTTAATCAAAGATCCCCTCATACACATACCAATTTTCAAGGCTACAGGCTACAAGAGATTCATCCCCTATGTTATGCTTTAGTCAATACTTCTTTTTGTGTATGTTCTCTTGTAAAATCCATCCCTCTCATTTCATGGCGTCTTGTATCAGATCCCCATTAATAAAATCTCGACCAACAAGTTTTATGACATGTGCAATGTTACTGCGTGTTGTTTAGCTTATGATACTGATGTGATTTCCTCTAAATGTATGACCAGTTCATGTCATTTTGTTCATGTATTTAATGATGTGCATAGGGTACCTAGATGAATTTGAGTATATGAAAATGTGTATTGTTTGATGCATGGTTTAATGATCTGGTATATCTGTTAGAACTATTGCATTATTAATTTCTCAACACATTATTATGTCCATAGGCTGTGAGATTCACTTTAAAGTTGCCTCGCATGTCTATTTTGTATTTATTTTGAATACACCCCTTCTCAAAATTAAATCTAACTATCTAAAACACTCGTGGACACATGCCTCTTCATGTTGACTGTCTTGGTATTGGTTTTGGTATTGTTTGAGGGTCGAGAATTTTATAATAGAGAGATAAAAACTTATCCAAAGTTTTTCATAATTTATGTTGTTAATCAGTATGGTTTTAAGACTCGATCTGGGTCTTATCCCCTGGTGTGCGGCATAGTTCCATTTACAACTTGAGACATATCGAGGAATAACAATTGATATGAACTTTAGCTTTGTGTCAGAGTCAACGAATGAAGTGTAGAGTAGAACCACTTGAGGATAATGACACTTTAGGCTTTGCATATGTAGAGAATACTGTGTGTAGAGAATTGTAGAGAATTTTATGTTTGAAGGGGCTTAGTGATCAATGATTACAACTATTTTTTGTTTTTATATGAACTTTAACTTTGTGTCGTATTCAAGGGAAGAAGTGTAGAGTAGTGCCACTTGAGGAGAATGACCCTTTGTTTCCTGGAAACATTGACAAAAACTAGACCAAATATGATCTCATGTTTACAAATCAATGAAAGGTTGAATGAACAATGTTCTTAAAGATACTGGAGGGTGTTGTTGCTAATTGGCATCTTGTACCCTCTACACATCTTGTACCCTCCACAGTTTCTTCATTCTGAGTATACTAGAGAGTTTGAGGTGAAGTGAATTGAAATATTTCATTCTGAATTGAAATATTTATTGATCCATAAAAGTTAGAGGTAAGTGATAGTGGAAAACTTATTTGATTTCATTGCTACAAGTAGAAGTTGCTAAGGGAAAGGCCATGCATGAATGTTTGGAAAATTTCTTAGCTAATCGAGAGATTATTCTAGATCCAATAAATAGCAAAGGCTTTATTCAAAAGGTTTAATTTGGAAATTCATGAGCTTTTTGATTTCGAAAAATACCCTAAACGCCTAGGTGAAATCTAACTTTGAAATCAATAAGAGGTGTTTAAATATCCATGATAGTTTGTGGTATGTTCTGGAAGTGTTTGCATCCATCGTGGATAGAGAGAGGATCTTCGATGGTGGCCCATGGTTCATGAGTTGTAAATGTTTTAGTTTCCAGTATGTGCTGTCATTACTTTGTGTGGTTTTCAACTATATTGCTCGCTAAAGTGGAAGTTTTCCTAAGTGAGAGGTCGACTGCTCAACATTCTTGAATACACAATACAATGTTTTTGCTATCTAGGCTCCTGTAGTCTACAGTGTCTTTCTAATATCTGCATATATTAGAGAGTTTAACGAGAAGTTTGTAAAGATGATATAAGGTATGCAAACTAGTGAGAGGTTGACTTCTCATTTCTCTTTAAGTTCAAGAGTGATTGAGTTGACGAAAGGAGCGCTCAAGAATGATCAAGTTAGATGTTTTGCAGTTATAGAAAACAAATAGAAAATGAACATAAAACGATGTACTCTATTTTTCACATGGTCACACTTGATTCCACATCAGTATGGACGCAAAAAAGGGGATCACAAGTGTTTATGGAGCAATCTGTGCTCGATAGGGGAGGAAACAGAGGAAGGTGTGGGAATGGGGTGGGATAGTTTGAATTCCTAGTTTGAAATGTGAGGTAGAGGTACTGCACTAGCCACCCTGTATTAAATTAACATGGAGATATCTTTGATGATGTTGGACACAGAGGATGAAATGATAGGTAAACATACGAAAGAAAGCAGATGGGAGGATGTGGAAAAGGTTTTGAGTATCAAAGATGGGATATGTGTGATTGCAAATAAGTCAAAAACGTAAAATAAGTAAACTATACAACAAGATTCACTCCTTTGGAGAGGAAACCAATATCCATGTTGCTACGTAGCAGTGATAAGTGGATTATAAGCCGTCGGATCTGATTTTCTTTTGAATCCACCAGACTGTAATCCACCTGTGACAGAATTGAATGCTGCGTACTAGGGTAAATATCGCTCGCCCTTTGGGATAGGATGTCCTTAATACCACTAAAACCTACGTAAGAGATTTCCATCTATGGATGGAATTCACAACAACCGACATACTCGGTAAGCAATGACACAAGTGGAAGATTACATTAATGTCCATTTTTTGTATGAAGTGACGCATGGAACTTCACTCCACATGTTTTCCATATCACAGAACGATTTGACGTGGTATGGAGGACAAATTGACTAACTTTCCTAGCAAATTTGTTTGGATTATTTCAGTAACTTAGGTTCGATTTAGAATTGAAGTCAGGACCAATGTTTTATGAATGTCCAAGTGGATATGCAATTCCAATTCCGAACACCTCTAATGTTTTTTCTCTCTCTATCGTCCAACCCGATAATATGCATAATAATCTGATGACGAAAACATGTGGAATGCAATCCATGAAACATGAAGGGTTGCTGACAGGTAATATGTTGCGAAAGAGCTTATTGAGTTTTTCTATATGCATATTCATATGTTGCATAGTTTTTTCGGGAAATACGTATATTCATATGTTGCATATGTTGCTTTTTGTCTACTGAGATGGCTTGTTTAGAGAAATAAATGGAATCTCTCTTAGCCTTTAAAAGTGGTTTGCATGATCTTGTCAGATGTTTGGCTTGCTGGGATGTTTCATTCAGTTGTTACCAGTGGAAAGGTATCTCTTTGGATAGACAGACCGACCATATCGTTGCAGTGTATTTGTGTGATTCTAGTTTGACTGGTGCCTTTCGTCCTGCTGCACTGTTTCACTTTACGTATTTGGAGCATTTGGATGTTAGCTTCAATAATTTTACTAGACAACCTATTCCTGCAGAGAAGGATTTTTTGAAAAAATTGAAATACCTCAGCCTGTCAACTACAGGATTTGCAGGTACCATTCCATGGAAGCTCGAAAATCTGTCTAACTTGACAAGACTTTATCTCTCTTCCTCGGCTTCTATGTTGACAAATCCTAACCTCTCATAGCTTGCAAATCTCACGGCCTTGAAAAATATTTCTCTCGACAGATTCGATCTGTTGGCAGTGTCGTCCTTGTGGGGACAAGTAAGTCATCTATCTCAGCTCAAAAATCTTTCAATGTCAAATTGCGGATTAACGGGTTCCATTCCCCGTTCCCTGAATAACCTTTTCTCCATACAAATATTCCATCTTGATGGAAACACATTTCACACTGAATTCCCTAGTTGGATAGGGAATATGACTAGTTTGGTTTCCCTGGGGAAGAAGAATAATTAAGCCTCAGACACTGATTTATGCATTATGCACTTCAGTCTCTTTTTTCTGTTCAGTTTTATGTTCAGCTTTATGAGGATATCTCCCTATTTCTCCATTGTCCCATTGTTGAATAAATTATTCCAAGATCTACATGTACATGTCAAGATACTTACATAACTGTCTTTGTTGTCTTTAAAATATTCACACTCTAAAATGAAATTTCTTTATGTTTCCACTTTTCAGGAGGTGCGGAACATACACACCCTTTCTTCCAAGCTTCCTTTGGTTTTTCCAATGCTAGGTTTCACAACGGAGTTGATGGGAATTGGTTCTTAATTGGGAAATCAGCATTTTGGATCTCCAATATATATTGGCCCCTATGTACGCTTTTTGATGATGATTGTAAGTGGGGTTAAACTCTTCAATATAATATTCTGTCTCTCCCTATCCCTTTATCACAAGTTGGCTTGTGGAACCTATCAATAACAAAAATCTTTATCTCTTTACTCTTCTTAAAACACCTGTTCAAGTGAATATCTCATTTACTAAGCCATTTAATATTTTTAATATTTTGAAAAAAATTTATTTAATAAATAACAAAATATCGGCAGATGAGCAGTGCAAATCTCAATGGATCTCCTCCACTCGAGCGCATCTCTCGGCTTCCTTATTTGAAAATGATTTATTTTGGAAATGACAAAATATATGCCAACGTTTCTCCTATTTTTCAGGGCCAATGGAAGAGCCTGGCCCTCTTCCAGATTTGAAACAATCTTTTGTACGGATCAATACCATATTCTATAGGAAATATATCATCTCTGGCTCAACTACAATTGCAGAGAAACATGTTGAAGGGAACGATTCCAGAGTCATTGGGATGACTCTGCTCGCTTACTATAATAGACCTAGGCTACAATCGTTTGACTGGGCCTATCCCATCATCAAAGAGGTACTGAATATACTCGGTGATGTTATGACCCTTTTCAAACCCAAAGAGAACCGAAATAAGAGAATGCACAAGATGCAATTCTTTCTCTCTCGATGAAAACTATTTAGGGAAGAGAATATAATTTTCTTTTTCATGACTTTTCAATGACAAATAGAAATCACATGCTTCAAGATCCCGAGACTCCTTATCCCTCTCTCTCAAATGTGGATGTACCAATAATCAACTCTGAAGGCAAACACATGAATGAAACAAGGAATGCACAAGTTCCATGTCTCGCGATGCATCATGGCCAACCCATTCCTCACTGATCTCCTTGAAATTCATTAAATGTAGAAGGTTCTAGGGGTTATGACATGTTGCATTAAGGAAACAAGTGATCTGTCGCTCCTTGCATGAAGACAACAAGTGATCAATCACTCTTTTAGGTAGGGAAAGAGCACCTAGGCTAAAAAAGATGGTTTTTGGTGGTAGAAACATGTGATTTTGATAAATTCACATCAGTAGGTCCCCTGTGAGGCCTATGGTAACAAATAGATGTGTAACGGTGATGACCGTGCAAACCTTGATATTGTTGAAATTACTAAGACAACTGAGAGGGGGGGTGAATCAGTTGTTATTGTGCTTAAACAATTTTAAGTCTATTAATACATTCTTAATCTTTCTTCAAGTGATGATCAACATTATACAACATATGGACAATAAAATAATGAGCATCAGTCACACATAAGATATACACAGAGACAGATTTTCACGAGGAAACCCATAAAGGGAGAAAACCTCTTCTTCTTCGAAATGATAGGTAGTCTTTTAAGTTTTGTACATCATCTATAATTGAGCACCAACTCAATGTGAGGCTACAACCTCTGTTTTGCAAGCTGTAACTTGTTGAGAGCACCAACTCTCTATTTTCTCTAGCACCCACTAGAAGGAAGCACCAACTCCCTGGTTTCTCTAGCACCAACTAGAAGGAAGCACCAATTCCCTGGTTTTTCTAGCACCAACTAGAAAGAAGCTACAACTCCCTGTGTTCAAGCACCCACTTGAACCTTTGAGGACACCAGTCCTCCCTAGCACCTCCCAACCACCCTGAAATATGAATATGAAATATTGAAACCAATTACAGTGATATAGTGTTCAATAATAGCTTACCAGTCTCATCATTGTTCTGCAAGATTTTGCTACTCAGTCTTCCTCACTGTCTTCCAGCATGCATCCGCTGCTCATTCTATTCTTCTCCCTTTTGTGCTCTCTGTGCCATTCCCATTCAATGCACCTTTTGTCTCCTATCCATTTTAGTTGTTGCACCACCTCTTTACTTTCTCACACATGCATTACTTCACCTTAGCAACAACTCCCTCATCACTTCTTTGTGTCGTGTTCTTATAGCTTCTGTGCTCCTTGTGCATGCAATATGTGCAATTCTTCTGCATCTCTTCATAGTGAGTGCTCTGTCTAATCATCATTACAACTTATCAGCTTCTCTGGCAGTTTTCCCATGCGTTCGGCATCACCGGATGTCATGCTGAGATTCCTCAACCTCTCTGGCAGTTGAGACTATTCGTCTTCTGTGGCATAGTCGAGCTTATACTTTTTGCTTCAGTTACAAACTTCAATACTCATCCACTTGTCAGTCCCTCTAAGAATCATCTTCATTCATTGGAAGAAGCTTGGAGACCCTTCAGCTCCTCTGGCGATCACACAGAGGTCTCTTCGATTCCTTTGGCAGAGACCATCAATGGTTTCTAGCAGTTAGACTACAAGGAGCAACATTAGCCCTTCGATTGTGCCCAAAATCCCCTACACCATTGGATTGACTTCATGTGATCTTGCATTTATTTCGCCAATTCGCATTTCAGTATTTTGGGATCCTCCTGGTAAAGATTTCGTTACTCTCCATGTCCTGATCCTCGAAACTCCGAAATGGAGCTTTTCTGAACTAGCTCCTTCCTTTCTCATGGCCACTGGTGGTGACCATAGGCTGTGCCAAAAGGTGCTTCATATTTCGTGAGTTTATAAACTTCATCGAGTCTGATCGACGGTTGAAATCTCCATAGATCTGATGGTCCAGGTCTTATCACGATATCAAATCTCTCGAGTTTCCACACCATGCTCTGTTGACTCTAAGTGAGTGAAATTCCAATCGCTTGCCACTTTCCCTATGATTCGACGGTCCAGATCAGATCTTGAATCAACGGCTCTGATCATATCATGATTTCGCATATCACGATTTCGACATTCTTATTACAAAGTGTTTCAACCTTGACATTTCGGGACTCGTGTTGTAAAGAACCTTGACATTTCCATCTCCCGATATCCGAAATCCTGATAGCCAAAACTCTGAAATTGTAACGACCCTGCCTAAATAAATGTATAGGATTATTAATTATAATTAATTTGATAATCTGATTGTCCTAAGATGTTAGCTAAACAATAATTATTTCTTATATAATATTAACTAATTAATTATTATTAATTATTTGTTCATAACTGTCAATGATTAATTAATTATTAATCGACTCTTTAATTATGTGAGTAAA
>SNQJ01S0003250.1:313416-327841 GCA_010110895.2 Picea sitchensis
GGAAGGATAGGAATGGAGATGGAAGTAGGTTAGGGAGGAAGGATGAGTAGAAATAGTTGAGAGAGTATGGAGATTTGTCTGATGGTAGAATTTAATGTTTTCCCTTCTAAAAAGAAAATGTGTATATATGAATATTTATAATTTTGTAACTAAACCATAGTTGTCTAAATAAAATTGTTGAACTGGATAATTGTAATTAAAAGATTTCTCAAACATTTGATTGGTTTATTGTCTGTTATAAAAGACTAGTCTTGTCGACTGGATTGGATGCCTACATAAATTACTAAAGGATGGTAGTTTTGATTATTAGTACATGCATGAGACTTGTATGTACTAGGTACACATACATTTCTTATACATATATGCTAGTATGTATGAGTTTTCTTGACTTACTTACCGATAGTGTCGGTTAATTGTTATGAATGTGTGAACCATGTTTCTTTTCCTTTGTACCATAAGATACCTTAACTTCGGGACAAAGTTTCCTGAAGGGTGGGTGTATGTAACAACCCTGCTTATATAAATGTATAGCATTATTAATTATAATTAATTTGATAATCTGATTGTCCTAATATGTTAGCTAAACAATAATTATTTCTTATATAATATTAACTAATTAATTATTATTAATTGTTTGTTCATAACTGCCAATGATTAATTAATTATTAATAGACTCTTTAATTATGTGAGTAAAGAACTATTAATAGACTCTTTAATTTAATTTATTAAGACTTACGTATATGGGAGGGGATAGGACATTAAACATAAGGATAAGATAATAAATAAAGGGATAATGAAATTAATGAAAGGGAGAGTCAATGAAGGGGGAATATGAGGGGGAGAGTCTTACGGTGGAAGGCATTCTTGGGGGGGGAGGAAGAATTGGGGAGGAGGATTTTTGTGAGGGAATTTGGGTGGAGATGGCTGGTGTGAGGATTTTGGCTTTGGGGGCTTTCGGTGAATCAGAAGCAGGGGGCACCGGTTTGCTGGGGGTTTTGGGAACGAGGGCCAGTATTCCTTTCGATTTCCTAGAGCTAGGGAGCTGGACAGGATGCTCCTAGATGGTTGGGAGATTAGTCGGTTTGGGAAGAGTTGGTCAGTGGTATCGATCTAGGCAAGGCAGCGGTAGGAAGGACAACAAGACTAGCGGGAGTTAGCATCAGACCAAGGTAGCAGCAGGCTGGACAACCGGGTCAACGAAGAAGTTAGCATCAGGAAGAGGTAAATTTGTATTATTTTGTTAAGTAATTATTAGTCTATTATGAAACTGTTGTTCGTTAATTAATTTAACATGCTTATATGCTGAATTTAAAGAAATTATTGAGTTTTCTACATAGAAGTAGAAGTTTAATGTTTTAAATTTATGGATTTAATAGAAATGAGTTAATTAGGTCTCTACAGAAATGGAGTTTGACCACTGCTTCGATCTTTCACTTTAAAGAACGTGTAAGTTCTTCCTAACCCAATGATGGTCAGAACTTATGCTCAGATTTGATGCTTGAGATCTATCATCCTCTTCTGTGAATTCTTCTCGTCTACAATCTGATCTGACGGTCCTCCTTCTTTCACGAATTTAAATGGGATCCAACAATCACTGACGCTTCTCCTCCCAATCTTAGGCACTGCGTTCGACTCTGTTCTAATTCCTTCTGAGCTTAATTTGTCCTTGTTTTTCCTTCACTGCATACTCTGATCTTGCCATCAGTGACAAGCACATACTGCCTATAAAGCATGCCAACCTTCCTCTGCACTATCTCTGATCTTATCGAGCTTGCAGTGTCTTCCCAAAATACTTCTGGTGCCAATCTGTTACATTCTTCTTGTACTCAAGCCATCATCGTTGTTGTACTTGTCATCAATGAAAAGCATACGATGCCTGTAAAACATGCCAACAATCTCCCCCTTTGGCATTAATGGCAACAAAGGCACCCAAATTCTTTTCTCCCCCTTTGACATCAATGTCAAAGAGAACATGCTCCCCCTGAGCTATTGCAGTATTTTTAGGAGGTATCAGATATTCAATGAATCAATACAAAACTCCCCCTACTAGGATGAAATTGCTTAGATGTCAGATGGGATGACACCCAACTTTTGTCAGAGATAATCAAATGGTGTCTTGGCTAGGGGTTTAGTAAAGATGTCTACTATCTATTCTGTGGAACGGATATAATTCAACTAAACAACTCTGTTTGTGACTTGTTCTCTAAGAAAATGGTATTTTATTGGGATATTCTTAGTCTTGGAATGAAGAACACGATTCTTGGAGACACTAATGGCACTAGTGTTATCATAGTGAATTGTAATCAAATCAGTATAGTTTACCTTCAAATCTGAAAGAGTTTGAATCATCCACAAGATCTGAGTACAAAAAGTAACAGCAACAATGTACTTTGCTTCTGTAGTTGATAAGGAAATAGACCCCTGTTTCTTACTAATCCATGCTACCAACGAGTCTCCTAGGAAGAAGGCACCTCCACTGGTGCTCTTTCTTTCATCTACACAATTTTCCCAATCTGCATCTGAATAAGCAGTTAACTGAAAATTCTGATTTCTGGGATACCACAAACCATAAGTCATTGTTCCCTTCAAGTATTTGAATATCCTTTTGACAGCTACCAAATGACTTTGTTTAGGAGAATAATGATAACGACCTACCATTCCAACATCTTGCATTATATCAGGACGGGATGTTGTGATGTATAGAAGACTACCTATCATTGATCGATATGTCCTTTGATCAACATCGAGTGAAATGTCATCTTTACTGAGCTTGCAACCAAACACCATGGGTGTACTAACAGGAGAGGAGTCCTCCATCTGCAATTTCTTCAACATCTCTTTCAATTATTTTTCTTGAGATATAAAAATTCCTGCAGAACTTTGTTTTACTTGTAAGCCAAGAAAATATGACAGTCCTCCTATCATGGACATCTCAAATTCTGTTTGCATAGAGTTAGCAAACCATTGGACAAATGATTCATAAGTGCACCCAAAAATAATATCATCTACATAAACCAAAATAACTAATAAATTATCTCCTTCAGACTTAATGTAAAGGTTGTTTTCGCCCGCATGGGTGTAGACGGATTGGCAAGTGTCGTGTAAATGGAAGGAAATTTGTAAAATGAAGTCTCATGTTCGATTCTCACCCAGATTTACTCGTGTGCCATTCTTGTGGGCTGGGTGGTTGCACCTGGGGTTATAGTGGTAGCCGATGGAGATCGACCCCGTGTCACGCGAGTATGAGAATCGCGAGTTGTCGATTCCCCCAGTAAAAAAAAATAAAAAAATGTAAAGGTTGTTGTCAACAGTACGTTTCTTGAATCCTTTATCTTGTAAAAAATTGTCCAATTTAGAATAACAAGCTCGTGGTGCTTGTTTCAATCCATATAAGGCCTTCTTCAGCTTGCAAACATTATTAAGATTATCTGTCAATGAGAATCCTTCAGGTTGCTCCATATATACTTCTTCCTCTAGATGTCCATTAAGAAATGCTAACTTAACATCCATCTGATAAACTTTAAAGTTATTGTGACATGAATAAACAAGAAACATTATGATAGCTTCCAATCTCGTCACTAGTGCAAAAGTTTAATAAAAGGCCTGACCTTCAACTTGTGCATACCCTTTATAGACCAATCTGGATTTATTTCTAACAACTTGCCCTTTTTCATTCATTTTATTCTTGAACACCCATTTGGAACCTATTACATTTTTATCTTCAGGTCTAGGGACAAGCTCCCAAGTATTGTTCTTCTCAATTTGATCAAGCTCTTCATTCATTGCTCTAATCCAATTATCATCCTGGCTAGCTTCCTCAAAAGTTTTAGGTTTAGTCATAGATAAAAAGGCAACATGAGATTGTTCTGAGTCTTTAATCAATTTTCTTCTTGACTGAACTCCTTTATTTATATCTCCAATTATCTGATTTTCAGGATGATTCTTTCTAATAATTTTGAGAGGTGATTTTGCTTCTTTCTGTTGATTTGTGTCAGTCTAAGTATTTGTATCTTCATCTGATTCAGATTCTTCCTTTTCTGATCCTTGGACCTGTTCATCTTCATCTTCAACTATATCTTATGTTCTTGGTTCAACACTGCTTACAATTCTGACTGGGATTTCTTCATCAACTTTTATGTATATACAATCAACTAGTTTGTGCAGTCTCTTATTGTAGCATATGTACCCTTTACTATTTGTAGCATAACCCAAAAATATACCTTCATCATCCTGGTCATCATATTTGCCAATATTTTCATCATTGTTCTTGATATAACATTTACTCCCAAAAACTTTAAAATGCTTGATTGAAGCAGGTCTTCCAAACCATAGTTCATACGGGGTCTTGTCACTGTGTGGCCTGAGATGAGCTTTGTTAAGAATATGAACAGTTGTATGAATTGCTTCCACCCAATAAGTCTGAGGTATGTTCCTTTCATTCATCATTGATCTTGCCATTTGTTGTACTGATCTATTCTACCTCTCAACAACTCCATTTTGTTGTGGAGTCCTTGGAATTGTATACTCTCTTTTGATCCCATGTTTATCACATAACTCTTTGAAGTTCCATGAACTAAACNGTGATTTTGCTTCTTTCTGTTGATTTGTGTCAGTCTAAGTATTTGTATCTTCATCTGATTCAGATTCTTCCTTTTCTGATCCTTGGACCTGTTCATCTTCATCTTCAACTATATCTTATGTTCTTGGTTCAACACTGCTTACAATTCTGACTGGGATTTCTTCATCAACTTTTATGTATATACAATCAACTAGTTTGTGCAGTCTCTTATTGTAGCATATGTACCCTTTACTATTTGTAGCATAACCCAAAAATATACCTTCATCATCCTGGTCATCATATTTGCCAATATTTTCATCATTGTTCTTGATATAACATTTACTCCCAAAAACTTTAAAATGCTTGATTGAAGCAGGTCTTCCAAACCATAGTTCATACGGGGTCTTGTCACTGTGTGGCCTGAGATGAGCTTTGTTAAGAATATGAACAGTTGTATGAATTGCTTCCACCCAATAAGTCTGAGGTATGTTCCTTTCATTCATCATTGATCTTGCCATTTGTTGTACTGATCTATTCTACCTCTCAACAACTCCATTTTGTTGTGGAGTCCTTGGAATTGTATACTCTCTTTTGATCCCATGTTTATCACATAACTCTTTGAAGTTCCATGAACTAAACTCTCCTCCTCTATCAGACCTTACCTCCTTTAATCTTTTTCTTGTTTGATTCTCAGCCAGAGCCTTAAACACATTGAATTTTTCAAATGCTTCAGATTTTTCCTTTAAAAAGGGAACCCATGTTAGTCTAGAATAATCATCAATAATCAACATAAAATAGTTTTCTTTTCTTGTACCTTCTTTTCTTGATGGTCCACACAAATCCATATGTACTAACTAGAGAGGTTTTTTTGTTGAGGGAAATTTTTAGATTTGAACTAAGTGTGAGTAAGCTTTCCTATCTGACAGGGTTTACAAACAGAGTCGTATCGCTTTGATATCTTCAGAAGAGCCTTTACTGACCCATTGTTTCTGAGCTTGATTATATGATCAAAATTTAGGTTTCCAAGTATCCAATGCCACAACTAACTTTCATCATACTTTCTTAAGTGACATTCTTTTTTTTCTTCTTTTAACACATAGACATTATTTTTTGTTATCCCTTTTGCAATCAATTGTCCTGAACTCAAAGCCTTTATTTTATAGTCTTTAGAAGTAAAGACGACTTCACATCCTTTGTCACAAACTTGACTGACACTTAGTAGATTATATTTCAAACCATCTACAAACAACACATCTTGAGCTTTTCCTTTGCCATTACTTAGTCTTACCATTCCTTTACCCTTTATTTTTCTTGGTGCATTATTTCCAAAAGTTAGATTCTCTGATTTGTTTTCACTTAAAGTTAGAAACTTACTTTTGTCTCTAGTCATATGTTTGGAACATCCACTATCAATATACCAGGGATTCTTTTTTTTTTGGGCTGATAATACTAGTCCACGCTTGTCATCTGCTTTCTTCTTCCAAACCTTGACATTTTCAGCAGTGGGGATCAAGTCTGGATCGTAATTCCTTAAGCAACAATTTGTAGCTTTATGTTCATAATTATGACAGTTGTAACATTCTAGTTCACTGAATAATAGATCATAACAATTGGTATGCTCATAACTGTTGTTGTGTTTCACCTGTGTCCTTCTCCCAGTCATCACATGATTTATGGTTTGTGATTGTTTGTTGCTTGGTTGTCTCAATATTTGTTGTGGAAGATAGTTATTCATTGAGTATCTTGATTTTTCATATCTAAATCTTAAAGAACAGTTTATAGCTTTGTGACCAAAATTAGAGAAGAAAAAACAATATCCATAGAAAAAACCTTTGTACCTTGGAAAAATATGTCTTCTTTGAGGAGGTCGATTTCTTTCATGCTGATAATATTTCTGATCTACAAATTCAGTTATGGTACTTTTTATTTCATTCCTTCTTGGTGGCTAATTTTCTTTCTTTGTTTCTGCAGAGTGACTATTGTCAATGTTTGAGGATTTGACAAACTTGATGGGTTCTGTATTACTTGGATGATCACTACTTGATCCTTCTTCATATCCCAATCCAGCTTTCAACTTTGGATTTCTTTGTTGATTTAGAATGGAGGTTAATCCTTCTGAGGCTTTAATACTTGGCATATTTTGGTGATACAATCCTTTAAACTTCTCCATTTCTTTTTTGGTTTTTACTATCTCTTCTTCTAAGGCTTCACAACTTGCTTTCTTCTCTGACAATTGTTGTTTTAGTATGTATTCTATTTTATTTGCCTCTTCTAATTTCACTTTCAGTAGGGAAAAGTCTTCATCAGGTTGTTTACTGTCTTTCTCGAACTATATCAACAATTGTTTTTGCTTTCTGCTCTTAATTTTGAGTCTGTCAATTTCTTCCAGTGCACTGATCAGTTCTCCTTCCATATCAACCACAACTTCTTCATCATTATCATCACTAACTATGATTTTATTATCATAATCCTCTTTGGCCATAAGCCTAAAGTCATTTGCCTTATCTTCACAGGAAGAGTCACTATCGGTGTCTTCTGAGGAATTGTCATTGTTTGCAACTAAACTTTTCTTCTTATTATATTTCTTGTATTTGTACTTCTTTTCATCATTAGAGTTCTGTTCCTTTTTCTGATGGGGACACTTAGATGCAAAATGACATATCTTACCACAGTGAACGCATTTGAAGGGCAACTTCCCGTGATATTTTCCTGATACTTTCTTTAACCTTCTTACAAATTTTTCCTCAATATCATCTAATTCTGAATCAGTATTCTTCTATGCTTTAAAATATGCTTCTCTAGTACTGGATTTATCTTCGTTAATTCTCATTTCATATGCAATTAGAGTTCCCAGGAGTTGATCAATGGACAAAGTTTTAATATCACTTAGTTCTTCTATTGCAGAGACTTTTGAATTAAATTTATCAAGCAACGATCTTAAAATCTTATGAACTAAAAATGGTTCTTCAATCTTCTCACCAAGACCCTTCATGGCATTTACAAGTTCTTCAACTCTTAAAAAATACTTGCTAATTGTTTCATCTTCATTCATCCTTAATTGTTCAAATTTCAATCTGTATGTTTGAAGTTTGGCAACTTTTACTTTCTCATTTCCTTCATAACTGCTAATAAGTTTATCCCACATTGCTTTGGCAGTTTCAAGATGCATCACCTTTACAAACTCAACTTCAGCAAGTCCATTCAAGATATAATTCATTCCGTTAGCATTGAAACTAAACTCTAACTTATCGTCCTTGGAGGCTAGCACAACAAGCTTTGTATATCCAGTCTCTACTACATCCCAAACTTCAGCACCCAAGGCCATTAAGTATGTTATCATTCTAATCTTCCAGAAGGCAAAAACTTTTCCATCAAACAGAGGCGACTTAGTGGTTGAAGTCCCTTCATGACTTGTCATGTTTAAGCTTATAGATCTACCTTTGAATAAAAGGAACCTGCTCTAATACTATTGGCAGCCAATTCAATTTTTTCAATTGCCCTCAAAGCTGCCTACACCTATGTCTCTTGAACTTCAATTTTCTGTCGCATTTTGCAAACAAAAGACATTTTTATTTCATGCGACATTTGCAATTGGTAACGATTTATTTTTCACGAATGAAAGCGTGAAAACTCCTGCATCGTTATTTGGATTGTCATGATCTGGTCATTGATATTTTGATTGGTACTTACCTTCGGTTTATTCTTCGAATTATGTCCATTTGCCTATTATCACTCTAAGTGTGCAACTTGATTTTTATTTAATTGATAAAGCATTGAGCATGTTGATTGATGAATTATACTTGATTATATAGGGGTCATGGTGAATTAAAGGTTTTTATATGGTATGATCCTTGTTATTATAAGATCTTGACTTATCGATTTTATGAAATCTCTTGTTGCAATATTTTATAAACTTTGATTATGAAAAAGCGCATGGGTCACATATGAGTTTGATTTCATATTGAATGGCAATGTTTGATTATACACATGGCACGTTGGTGAAACATTTGCATTTTACTTTCGTTTGAATTATACTATGGCGCATTGATATATGGTTTTGGTTTCACATTGATTAATGGCGTTGATATGATTATCCACCGCTCGAAATTTTGGGTTGGCTGATTAGTATGGTTTAAATGCTATGCTGAGTGATTGAACAGCACTGTACTATGCCATTAATATGTTGCATGGTGGTGATAATCCCACCACCTTCTCATGCATACATTAATTCATTCCCATTTGAGCACTTGCAGTTGTTAGCCATAACGATTTTTGCCCATGTGTATTGTTGTGTTCAATACAAACCCTACCATGCACCCACACCATGGCTCCGATCATAAGGGCTGAACCCAATGGTAGCTAGGCATTGTTGATGTTCGATGGTGCTTACAACGACCTGGAGGAATTCGGATGGCTCACGTTCATACGAAAGTTTGATGGCTATAACCCTAGAGTGGCTCAGCAATTTGCATTAACCTTTTATGGCTGCCAAGCCAAGGTTGGGGATGTGCAGTTAGAAATTGATGAGTAATTTCCCAGTTTGGCTACCGGTCTGCCTACTGTCAGATAGAAATGGTCCAAAAATTGCAAAGTGGAAGATGTCCCGTGGACATTACTCTTCCAGTCACGAAGGGTGAGTTCTTGTGACAAGGGTTTGCCCGCAAATATGCTTAAGCAACGCTGGCACGACTTGTTGATGGTAACAGTGCGGTTCATTACCTGCGATGGCAGGTATGGTTTCATGTTCTTGTACCACCTTCGTCTACTAATGGTTTTCATGGGCTATGAGCTTAATATGCCTTACTACTTGCATAGGAGTCTATTTAAAATGTCTAAAAGGTACAAACAGAACCAGTCCGATAACAGTCTTTTTCATTTCGGGTTAATTAAAATGCTTATAGTTTCTAAGTTGGTGTTACACCGAGACTGTTGGGATGATTTTCTTAAACGCAATAATTTTGTTGACCCAAGCCCACCACAGGTTGACAAACCTATGGTGAGCGAGAGCAATTCAATACCCCCTGTGCCTTACAGTGCTCTGTTGCCTAAACCCCTACCCGATTCTCCTATTGACCTACCCAATTCTGTTACCCAGGATATGGAAAATGCTAAACCCATGGCTAAAAGGCCCAAAGCCAAATACACTGCCAATTCTAAAGGCAAGAAGAACGCCCGATTAATCTCTCGCATGGAAAGGAATAAACCAAAAGCACCTGTCAACCCTGACCCTATTACGGTGAGTGAAGACTCTAACTCAGAGGTTGAACATTACCTGGCAAGTGAGTATCCCTATTCAGAAGGAGTGTGTAATAAACCTGCATATGATTTTGTGAAGAACCTACCACCTTGCTTGCAAGATGAACCTAATTATCCAGGCATCAAAATGCCTTGTGAAACCCCTGGTGACTCGTCGAAACACCCTCCTGCTCTAGCCGAACCAGTTGCTCCACCATGTGATCAGTGTGGCTCATGGATGGAAACGTATTACCTTGATGTGCCAATGCTACAGTTCCGAATTCATGCTCTGGAGGATCAAGTTGCAAGGCTCACCAGTCAGAAGGCTAAGATGCAATCCACTGACAAGAAACAACGAACAACAGGTTCAATTTTGTTGAAGAACGTGGAGTCAGCTACAGCAGTCGTCAATTCAAAATTGGCGTAGCTCGACCAACCTCACTGGTATGACTTTCACCTTTTTACATGACATACTCATAAACTCTATTTATATCGTGGATCTTCTCTGTCACACAAGCATACACTATTGTATATAATTTCGTGTTGATAAATCAATTTTTATTATCGTTTAATTTTTGATTGGATTTGGTTTTGATTCGAGTGATCGCGAGATAGATTTGATTTGTTTAATTTAGCTTCAATCAAATACTCTGTTGATATTCAAAGTTGTTAACATATTTTCTAAACATAGGCTATTTCTGGTATTCCAATTTTCAACGCAGTCAATGGTTCGATTTGAATTGGTTATATTCTATACGATATGGTTGGCGTAACTGTTATAATGTTATAATCCATGTCTGATTCTACGAATTCGAATATCATTCTGCTAATACATAACTAAAGTGAAAAATGTTCGATTCACATCGTTTGACCGCGTTATCAACTCGTTTCATATTGCAATAAATGTATTGTTTAAATTTGATTTGTTGAACGGAAATGATTATGCCCAGTATGGCGATTTGTTTCTATAATTAAACTCAACCGTATTCGTTTTGATTATTTACCCAGTTTATATTATGAATTCTGTTACGCTCTTGTATGTTGACTATGTGGTGATCAATAACGAAATTCGTTGGGTCGATACTCATTGAGTATGATTTCGTTTGAATAAAATCGAAACAGTTTACCTATCTTTGCACTTGATTGAATCTATTGCTATGACTATAACGAGTCAATGATGGTTGTGATTATTATTTTGGTAATATTTGTTAAACTGTATGACACTCAGCGAATGAAGTCTATGGAAAAGTTTTGTGGATATTGTTATGCATGTTTCATTTTAATAATAATCGTAACAGCCTTTCTATATTGGCATTTGATTAAAACGATATGAATCCTATGCACACTGTTGCAGCTGTAACAAATCGATTATGATTGCATCGTATCTTATACGATTTGATTCACCATTGATTTCATTTGGTTATGAAACAGTCCTGTTATGATTTGACCTGATTTTATGGCAACTGAAAAACAGAGCATTCTTACCCTGTCCCGATTGCATTCTTTTTCAATTTGAATGATAAATTGTGTTTGAACTATTAGTAATTCGATTTTAATCTTCATTAAAAGAAAATTAAATTGGATTTGATTGTTTTAAAAAGATTTCATTTGATTTCAATGTGGTCATGTTTCCTATTTTAGACTAGCTACAGAATCAGATGATTCTCTAGCTAAGTCTGTAGGATCAGATTTTAATTATTTTGTTACTGAAATATCGTTCTAATTTGATATTTGTGTTCTATTGCAGGTAAATTCGAATTTGCAATTGAGTTGTTGAGCAGTTAGGGGATGTTTCAAAGATTCTACTTTCTTTTTATTTGCTTAGTTTAGTTGATTATGGGATATCTCCCAGATTATGTAAAACAATTTGATATTATCCACAAGGAAGTTTTACCTTGTGAAGAGACCTATATATACTTATGATTTTTGTAATNGTTTGAATAAAATCGAAACAGTTTACCTATCTTTGCACTTGATTGAATCTATTGCTATGACTATAACGAGTCAATGATGGTTGTGATTATTATTTTGGTAATATTTGTTAAACTGTATGACACTCAGCGAATGAAGTCTATGGAAAAGTTTTGTGGATATTGTTATGCATGTTTCATTTTAATAATAATCGTAACAGCCTTTCTATATTGGCATTTGATTAAAACGATATGAATCCTATGCACACTGTTGCAGCTGTAACAAATCGATTATGATTGCATCGTATCTTATACGATTTGATTCACCATTGATTTCATTTGGTTATGAAACAGTCCTGTTATGATTTGACCTGATTTTATGGCAACTGAAAAACAGAGCATTCTTACCCTGTCCCGATTGCATTCTTTTTCAATTTGAATGATAAATTGTGTTTGAACTATTAGTAATTCGATTTTAATCTTCATTAAAAGAAAATTAAATTGGATTTGATTGTTTTAAAAAGATTTCATTTGATTTCAATGTGGTCATGTTTCCTATTTTAGACTAGCTACAGAATCAGATGATTCTCTAGCTAAGTCTGTAGGATCAGATTTTAATTATTTTGTTACTGAAATATCGTTCTAATTTGATATTTGTGTTCTATTGCAGGTAAATTCGAATTTGCAATTGAGTTGTTGAGCAGTTAGGGGATGTTTCAAAGATTCTACTTTCTTTTTATTTGCTTAGTTTAGTTGATTATGGGATATCTCCCAGATTATGTAAAACAATTTGATATTATCCACAAGGAAGTTTTACCTTGTGAAGAGACCTATATATACTTATGATTTTTGTAATAATCATCATCCTCATTCGTGGGAGAATAAGGATATGGAGTTATAATATAGACTGAAGCAGAATTTGGTGTTTTTTCACAGCTTTATCTTCTCAATATATCAATATTTTGTTTTATGTTGTGTATATCAATTTGTTTATGGTTTATGACTACTTTAGCTATCTAAATCATGTGCAAATGATATAATTTTAATCACTGTAATCCATATCTTGTCTCTTCCAAATATATAAAAGACATAACAATTGTTAATTTAGCTTGTGGATGACAGGTTTATCTTCTTCATAAATTGAATTGTTATATATAAGTTTTTGCATAACAAGTTTCTCTTATTGCATGAATTTATAATCATAAGATTGTTATGATTTTCTTTTATGTCTTGTTTGTCCTGTAAACACTTCAAGGAGCAACACAGCCTATCATTTACGAAAATCTTAGGGACTAACCGGTACGAGTTTCCCTCCTCCGGCCAGCTTAGAAGTTATCATACACAGGGAAGACTTGGAGCGTTTCCAGGTCAATTAGTACATTGTTTACTGTTTTCATTAAGTAGTTTAATTCAGATATAAGTTTAATTAGATTTATATTAGATTGTTTAATTTCAGTATATTAGATTGTTTAATTTCAGTAATGTTAATTTCTTTTTCATAAAATATAAAAATCAAAAAGATTCCTGACTGTCTTAGGGCAGAAAACACATGAGTTTTGCAGGTTTTAATTAAATCTGTAGGCTGTTTATAGTGTACATTTGTGAATAAGTAATATTACAGCTAGTAATTAGATAGTTGATTTGAGTTATTATAATAGTAATTAGTAGATTGTATATAATAGTTAGAGTAGTTTATATTTATTTTTAGTTTTATTTAATAGTTTGTTTTAATTAGATTAGTGTATTAGTTAGTTTTAATTAGTTTAGTTTCTTTTTAGTTTTAGTTAGTTTTAGTTTGTTTATTAGTTTTAGTTAGATTACTTAGCTCAGATCAATTCTCTCTTTGGTTTTCTTAAAAGACCTTAGAGCGGCCAACGGAGTCGTTAAACTCGTCAGGGTGGTCCATTCCAAACGGCTTGGGTTATTTAGACAACCCCGGACCGGTTCCACTCTCCCAGTTGACGGACGGTCAATTTCGCCCATCAACAAATGGTGCTAGAAGGAGGGCCTGAACTTAATTAATGGCATGAGGTGGTCGCAAGACTCCTCCCCCACCTAATCGCACACCTATAGTGACTAGAAGCCATTCACAAGATAAACCCCCCCCAAACAGCAACTACTTCAACCGAAGATCCACAGATCACAGTTGAGTCAACAACCCCTAATCCTACAGGTGGTGATTCCCAAGAGATCGTTCGTTAATCTCTTATCAGAACACATAGTGCCTTAGCTAGTCTTAGACAACCAAACCGCCCGTGGGGTCGACCTTTAGACTTCTCTGACATCAGAGAACAGTTAGGTGACATATACCTCACTATGAATCCTACAGATCCAAACACAAATCTTGTTGCAGGAGGATCTGGGATACCTCCTTCACCACCTCCTTCATCTCCTTCCTCTTCTGGGGTAGATTCCTCTTCTGACGAAGGCAATCCACCGTCTCAGCCTTCCACACCCAATTCCCCAATGGAAAATCAGAACAACCCTGCTAAACCCTGGTTGGACCAGGATGTTGTAGTTGTACCTAGAGCCCAACACCCTTTACCTAAGCACCCAGAGAAATGGCTTCCTAAGTTTGATCCCGATTCAAAACAGATAGCCGAAGATCATATCAAAAAAATTATGTTAGCCATCAGGCTCCGTAATGTTGAACATGAAGATGTTTTCTGTAGGTTGTTCCCTTACACCTTTGAGGGTAATGCATCCACTTGGTACTTTTCCC
>SNQJ01S0003250.1:329020-349650 GCA_010110895.2 Picea sitchensis
ATTATACAACATATGGACAATAAAATAATGAGAATCAGTCACACATAAGATATACACAGAGACAGATTTTCACGAGAAAACCCATAAAGGGAGAAAACCTCTTCTTCTTCGAAATGATAGGCAGTCTTTTAAGTTTTGTACATCATCTATAACTGAGCACCAACTCAATGTGAGGCTACAACCTCTGTTTTGCAAGATGCAACTTGCTGAGAGAACCAATTCTCTATTTTCTCTAGCACCCACTAGAAGGAAGCACCAACTCCTTGGTTTCTCTAGAACCAACTAGAAGGAAGCACCAACTCCCTGGTTTCTCTAGAACCAACTAGAAAGAAGCTACAAATCCCTATGTTCAAGCACTCACTTGAACCTCTGAGGACACCAGTCCTCCCTAGCACCTCCCAACCACCCTGAAATATGAATATGAAATACTGAAACCAATTACAGTGATATAGTGTTCGATAACAACTTACCAGTCTCATCATTGTTCTACAAGATTTTGCTACTCAGTCTTCCTCACTGTCTTCCAACATGCATCTGCTTCCCATTCTATTCTTCTGCCTTTTGTGCTCTCTGTGACATTCCCATTCAATGCACCTTTTGTCTCTTATCCATTTCAACTGCTGCACCACCTCTTTACTTCCTCACACATGCATTACTTAACCTTAGCAACAACTCCCTCATCACTTCTCTGTTTCGTGTTCTTATATATTTTGTGCTCCTTGTGCATGCAATATGCACAATGCTTCGGCATATCTTCACAGTGAGTGCTCTATCTGATCATCATTATGACTTCTCAGCTTCTCTGGTAGTCTTCCCACGCGTTCAACATCACTGGATGTCATGCTGAGATTCCTCAGCCTCTCTGGTAGTCGAGACTTTTCGTCTTCTTTGGCACAGTTGATCTTATACTTTTTGCTTCAGTTACAAACTTCAATGCTCATCCACTTGTCAATCCCTCTAAGAATCGTCTTCATTCACTAGAAGAAGCTTGGAGACCCTTCAGCTCCTCTGGCGATCACACAGAGGTCTCTTCAAATCCTTTGGCAGAGACCATCAATGGTTTCCAAAAGTTATTCTTTGAGGAGCAACATTAGCCCTCCGATCGTGCCCAAAATCCCCTACACCGTTGGATTGACTTCATGTGATCTTGAGTTTATTTCACCAATTTTCATTTCGGTATTTCGGGATCCCTGTGGTAAAGATTTTGTTACTCTCCATGTCCTGATCCTTGAAACTCTAAAATGGATCTTGTCTGAACTAGCTCCTTCCTTTCTCGTGACCACCAGTGGTGACCATAGGTTGTGCCAAAAGGCGCTTCATATTTCACGAGTTTATAAACTTCATCGAGTCTGATCGATGGTTGAAATCTCCATAGATCCAATGGTCCAGGTCTTATCGCGATCTCGCATCTTACGAGTTTCCACACCATGCTATGTTGACTCCAAGTGAGTGAAATTCCAATCACTTGCCACTTTCCCTATGATTCGATGGTCCAGATCATATCGTGAATCAACGCCTCTGATCATATCGCGATTTCGACATTCTTATTGCAAAGTGTTTCGACACTCCAACTTCTGGTATCCAAAACCCTGAAATGGGGTTGGATCAACGATCCACATCAAACCTTGATCTGACGGCTTAGATCATTTCGTGATTTCGGCATTCCCGTGGTATTGTTTCTCGACTCTCCAAATTGCGATTCGCGAAACCCTGAAATGGAGTCTTTGACATGCTCTGATCTTCTGCCACATGTCCTTCTTGGATCAACGGTCAAGATCTTGTCGTGATTTCGCATGTCGTGATTTTGGCATTCCTGTGGTATTGTTTATTGACTCTCCAAGTTGCGATTTGCGAAACCCCAAAGTGATGTAAACCTACTGATGTCACATGTAGATTGACACGTGTCGAATAACTTCCACATGTCACTCTGATTCGTGACTTACATGTGCCTGAAATGACGAATCATCTTGATACTTATCATTGCCTGGTTGTGCCACATGTTCTTAGCTGACATGGTTTGTTGACGTGTTTGTTTCAGGATTTTGCATTTCGCGATTTGGGGACTCATGTTGTAAAGAACCTTGACATTTCCATCTCCCGATATCCGAAATCCCGATAGCCAAAACTCCAAAATGGAGTTGGACCACCGCTTTGATCTTGCACTTTAAAGAACGTGCAGGTTCTTCCTGATCCAACGATGGTCGGAACTTATGCTCATATCTGACGCCTGATATTTGTCTTCCTCTTCTGTGCATTCTTCTTGTCTACAATCTGATCTGATGGTCCTCCTTCTTTCGAGAATTTAAATGGGATCCAACGATCACTGACGCTTCTCCTCCCGAGCTTAGGCACTGCGTTTGACTCTATGCTAATTCCTCCTAATATTACTTTGTCCTTATTTTTCCTTCGTTGCATACTCTGGTCTTTCCATCAGTGACAAGCACATATTTCCTGTAAAGCATGCCAACCATCCTCTGCATTATCTCTTCTAATCTTATCGATCTTGCAGCATCTTCCCAAAATACTTTTGGTGCCCGTCTGTTACATTCTTTCTGTACTCAAGCCATCATCGTTGTTGTACTTGCCATCAATGACAAGCATATGTTGCCTGTAAAACATGCCAATATATATTCCCACAAAAGGTTCAACTTTTACATTATTATTTTGGGGTTGGTTATAAAGTCCCAAAAATCTCTAAGATATGGAGAATCTAATTATAATGAGCACTTGAATATTGATTTTTACCATATTTTCTCCCCAAAAACGATGACTTTGGATAATCCTTACCCTATGTATTTATTATACCATCCAACCACATATAAATAACTATTATCTTAGATCCATTTTAACTCTAAATCTATAAGCATGGAAAGACATACAAAAATTGAAATGCAAATCTCTTAATGCATTAAAATTCCAAAGTTAAAATAGATTTACATTGTTGTGTTTTATGTATGCAAGCACCCTTGCCCCAATGTACTTGGTATCATGTGGATTGATTAAAAAACAAAAAAAAACTAAAAAAGAAAAAATATATAGAACAAAATTACCTCAAGTTCTTCTTTTAACAATTCATATATATATGTTTTTTTATTATTTAACTCACTAAAATTATTATTACTATATGATTGTTTATTATTTAACTCATTAAAATTATTATTACCATATTTATATCTTTTAAGTGTTAATAATGTTATAATCTATTTTCATATTTTCCATATTTTATTAGTCCCTATTGAAGGCATAGAGGGACTATAGCGATCAATAAATTGTTGAATTCATATTAACTTGCCCTTTGAGTATAAATTTTTGCACAATCTCTATTGTTAGAACTAGAGAATAGAAAGCATTATTTTTTATATAATAAAAAATAAGTATTTGTCATCATCTCATTGGATAATATATTCGAAGTCTTATTTTCAACTTTGCTATTCCCAATGTTTTAAATGTTTAGATATCCAAAGGTTTGAGCATCGACGCTCTTTTTAAATTTTAAATTTATTTTTATTTTTATTGAAATGTTTACATACCAAAAGTTTTGAGCATTGACACTCTTTTTGAGGTACTTGAATAGGCCTAACAGATTAAATTTTTACATAGTTTGAGGCCCTTAAACAGGCCTAACAACCTTAAATGTGTACTTAAATAGGCCTGTCAAAGTACATTTTTCCTCCAATTTTTGCATACAATCTTGCGGTGAATTTGGGCAATATTGTTGTCCACCACCACTCGCATAGTCATCATATGTTTCATATTTCTTCTATGTTTGGAATGCAATTTAGTCATCAATGAAGATACTTATATTCTTTATTGGTTTATTAGTTGTTGCTTGTTGACTAGTTCGTTGGTTCGTTGGTTGTTGCTTGTTGTTGTTTGGTTCAACTTTGCAAGGTTGAAGGCCTGCACCTGCAGTTGGACCTGTTGGTGCTTGCTCACTGGTTTGTTTCTTGCTTCTTACTTTTGTTTTCTTCAACTTTGCAAGGTTGGAGTCTTGCACCCGTAGTTGGAGTTATTTTTTCACTTTACAGGGTTCAAATCATGCATCGGCAATTGCACCTGTGATTCTATCATTCATCATTGACGAGTAAGTTTCAATACCATAGTTTCTTTCGTATTCATTTTTTACTGTTTAGAGTTTTCAAGTAAGAATGTTTAAGTATTTATTCATCATTCTTATCCTGTAGACTTTCCATAGAGGTTGGCATATCTTTTCCTCCCGCTCTTAAATTTTCCTCCAATTTTTTCCCCTAACTCTACACCATGTGCATGCCAATGTCGTCTGCACAAATCCATCTGTCATTTTTTCTAGCATTACAAATCCCGGTCCCTTTCCATGTGTGACGAAGTGGAAATATAACACCTCAATTGAATAAGAAAATTATTTATCCTTCCCGCCTTGCCCTCAATGATATTCCCACCTTTTCCGGGAATGAGTACCTACCTATCCCCTATGAGAATCAAACCTTTGTCATTCACATGGAAATATGATGTCAAGCTTGTTTCCTTTGCAAAATGTTCTTGTAGAAGAAAACTGCAGGTAGGTGTAGAAAGGGTAAGTATGATATAATGGTAACCAAGTTGCAACAAAATTTCACACCATTGTCATGCATTATCCATATTTATTCTGACATCTTTCAGTAGGTTATAAAGAAAAAGTTCCAGGACCTTAAATGAAAATCCTGGGTAATTCCAGGACTTATTGTTGAACTTTACAGGGTTGAAATCCTGCACTCGCAATTGGACCTGCGATTCTCTCGTTTGTCATTGACGAGTAGGTTTCAACACCATAATTTCTTTCATATTCGTTATTTATTGTTTACTATTTCTAGTTTGAAAGTAAGAATGTTTAGGTATTTATTCATCATTCATATCCTGCAGACTTTCCATAGAGGTTGGCATATCTTTTCCTCCTGCTCTTAAATTTTCCTTCAATGTTTTCCCCAAACTCTGTACCATGTGTGTGCCAATGTCATCTACACAACTTCGGCTATCATTTTTCCTAGCATTACAAATCTCGGTCCTTTTCCTTATGTGACAAAGTGGAAATCTAACGCCTCAATTGATTAAGAAAATTATTTAGCCTTCCCACCATGCCCTCGATGATATTCCCACATTGCTCGAGAATGAGTACCTACATGCCTTTGAAAAATGTTCTTGTAGAAGAAAACTGCAGGTACGTGTAGAAGGGCTAAGTATGATACAAAGGTAACCAATCTGCAACAAAATTGCACACCATTGTCAGGCATTATCCATCTTTATCAGTGACATATTTCAGTAAGTTATAAAGAGAAAGTTCCAGGACCTGAAATGAAAATCGTGGGTAAAGGATGAAGATAAAACACTAAATGAGTTGGGTCCAAACATTAATTATGATTTCAGAGTATCCTCCCACATGATAAATGGAACTCTTATAAGGGTTGAGACTTCCAATAGTTGCTGAGAAGACAAAAAAAGGATTGTTAAACTGTCAAATTTCTTTTGTCCAATGGGATTAACATACATAAAATTTTTAGGCTGGTGCTTTGCGATTTGCTAGCTAAATTTATTCTATATAGTTAATAAAATGGGCTTTACACATAGAAAATTGTTGGGATGATGATTTGTGGTTTTCTAGCTAAATACTCAATCTTTGTACTGAGCAAATTGATACTATTGTTTTATTTGCATTATCTCTTCTATATGGTTGGGAACTAACTGTAGCTTTGTTTCTCTGTCGTATGCTATAGCAACCACAGAGAACTGGATTTGAGATGAACAAAGGTTGAAAGATACATAGAAGAGTTGGTATGCACTCCCAAACTTATACTTATCTTTTTTGTTATTTTCATATTGTCTAAACATAACTAAGAAACATCTTGAAAATCACAACTTAAAATATGGAGAAAGTAATTGATGTTGAATTCTATCAAATAGATGCACACTCCATTGCACATGACAACATCGACCAGGTATTGCATAACAATGCCCTTTTCAAATTCGATGCATTTCCGTATACTATAGGAGATACTACAGGATATTTCCTTTCCAACTTGTCTTGAAATTAGACATGCTAGTTGAAATATATGCTTGCAACTATGATTCGTAGGCTGTCCTAGTGAATGGATTAAAGATTATACCAAAAAATAAAAACTTGACTTCCTATGGATTAAGTTCCATGATCGGCATATTGGCCACCGACAAGCCAACACGTTAACTTATCTATATAATTCAAACACTTAATGTGAATGGACACCTATATTGTGAATATAAAAACCAATATCAACATCGGCAAAGACAGTTCAACTGAAGATTCGAAAATAGTTTCCAATTCAACTTGCATGTGCACATACAATCCACAGATCATAAGGGATAACACTTGATAGTGTTGCCTTCGACCTTGCTGGAATACAAATACATGGACTTGTATACGTAACTCTGTCACATGTTAGAAACACAGTGTCCTTGTATTTGCTAAGCGCTCTTACAAAAGATAGCTTCCAAGTCAAACATAAATTCGATACTGATATGCAATGCCTTCGGACTAGTGCAAAATGGCATCTGCAATATGATTACCAATCCATACAAACAAACTCATCTATATCAATTCTCTCACTTAACACACACATCTTAAATGCACATATGAATGATATACTCAATGACTATGACACAATGCAATCTGATATTTTTTGTTTGCAATAAACATACATGACATTATGCATGCAAAACAAGAAATTTCCAAATCACAATTGCATATCAATTTACATTACGCATGGAGTGATGATATTAGTGAAAAAACATATAACAATTTTGGATCATATGCATTTCGAAGAAAAAAATGTTGAGATGGTGCTAGCAAGAGTAATTTTCCGTGGATTGCAAATTTCAATATCGAATCTCTATGTCGCTTGGCGTGCAAAATTTCTCAACATAATGAATGTTTTTTCAAATGCATTACACCATTTACATATGAATGAAATCATTATCATTATAGGAGACTTCAATGTTGACATGCTACAAAATAGTTCCATAACAAAAGAATTGGAAAACTACATGTGCAATTACAATCTCCGCTTTCTTTTGGATAAGATTAAGCATGTACAAAATGCACTTATTGACCATGTATGGTCAAATGTGCCTATTTCACAATACACCCTCTTTATCTTAGACACATATGAGTCTGACCATGATACAATTTTTCTTGTACTTGAATTATGAAATATACATCAAGAATATTACAAAATCATATTTCCATGTCTCAAAGGATATCTGGATACTTTGTTGCACAAAACCAAATCATTTAGCTAGGATCATCCAACTTCTTAATATTTTTTGGCTTGTAATTCTATATAACCACAACCATGGATCAAGAAAAACAAAGGTGCATGCTTCTAACTCTATATTTTGCTCTATTCCTTTGATTCTAATTTATTGTATACAAATATTACTTGTTTTCCCTTACATACAAACTTACATTCATGTTCATTGTATTTTGTGCATTCCCACATTGACACAAATAGAACAACTAGACAAGACGAAGGACTCTTAACCACAAATGTAGAAAAATACATACAAAGGTGCATGCTTCTACCCTTATTTCATATTCCATTGTTTCGTATTTCATTTATTGTCGGTATATTTATTCTACTGCTTTGCACCTAATTTATTATATGTAGATACTACATATCTTCCTACATAATAATTTATCTTCATGTCAACTGTATTTTCTGTGCTGCTACATTGAAATAAATAGAACTGTATTTATTTTTTTACATGTCTTTCTACATACCAACTTACCTCATGTCCATTGTATTTTTTGCATTTCTACATTGAAATAAACAGACTAATTGGACAAGATAATGAAGTCTTATATACCACAACACAAGAAGTTGAAGTACAATATTCGAAAAGGTATACCAATATTTGTAGTAAATCAAACACACACAATGAGTATGTGGATAAAATATTGTACTAGAAAATGATGATTTGGCAACAATGGGGCTTTGTTGAGACTTCCTGCTTCTGAACATTTCCCTCCCCTTTTCTATTTTCCCACTTTCTTTTATCCCTTTTTTTACCCTCTTATATACTTAACTGAATTCCCCTCTACTTTCCCTTTATGGTTACTTTACTTAGATGTTTTTTCCAAAAATGTGTAGGTGCACGGGCTGACAGACTCATGGGTTCACATTTCTCCTCATGCTTCTATATCATGAGTCCAACCAACCGCTTCCTCATTCCATACTTAGCCACCTTTTTTATCACGGGTTCCCTAGTTGGTGGCCTCAAAATTGTGCCTCTATTGTTCTATGTCCTACAAACATTACCTAGAGTTGCGCGATATAAAAATTGACATTCGAACTCCCAGGATGGCGGGCCCAAGATTGTGCTTTTATTCTTTTGTGGCCTATAAAATGTTGGATTACTAAGAGGGGGGGTGAATTAGTAATAGAGCAATTTAATCCTTTTTAACCATATAATCCAAGTGTTATATCAATGAAGGATTATCATCCAATAACTGCAGATTAAATAAGCAATTAACAAATGAACAAACATACACATACATAGTACACAAGTGTTTTATGTAAAAACCTAAATCGGAAGAAAACCACATAATTCTTTTTCTTATATGTCTTGAAGAATTACATTCATTGGAAGCACTAACTTCCTTTGTTTTCCAATTGCAACTGGAAGGACGCTACAACCCACTAGTTACTCAGGCTACAACCTGGGGGAAGCTCCAACTCCCCATTTCTCTGGATACAACCAAAATGAGGCTACAACCCCTTATGTTCTCCAGCTACAACCGGAAGGTGGCTACAACCACCTGTCCTTTCCATGTCCTACCACATTGAAGTAGAAGTAGAATGATGGAACCATTGTCAACCTGTCACTGTAATATATATTGTTGTAAACCTGTACCAATAAATATGAACCATGAATCAACCTGTACCATAAACAAGTGCATCAACCATGCACCAACCTGTACCAAATAACTTGTAATCAACCTGTACCATAAATAAGTTCATCTAACCAAGTACCAAGTATGTACCAATCATGTATCAACCACTCATCAACTATGACTCATCATTATGTACCAACATCATCAACTATACACCTCATGTATGTGCCAACTCATCAACTACTTGTCTCAACCATGTACTCAACATGTACCTCAACCCAAATCCCTCATCAATTTCATCATCCAAATCTGATTTGTAGCTCTATAATAGACCTGGTGTTTATGATCATATTCATGCAAACCTTCCTTAACTTCAACAATAGAGACTAGCATTTTCATCAAACTTTGTTTAGTCTCCATGCCTAGTTTTGGATTAGTCAACAACCCTAACTTGGAAGTAATCCTTAACTTTGTGTACACATAATGTATAAAGATATGAAACTGATACAATATTCTTCAGTGTGTTTTTGTTCATTCCTCTAGGTTTCACTACTTGTAACCTCTCAAAAAGGATTTATAGCAAAGATAGCGTACCTTGCTTTGGATGCGGATTGATACCACAGAGGCGACCTTGTAGAGCATGCCCACATAGAATATTTGTTGAATTGATGTAAATGCGATCCAAAACATACTAAATCATTTACCCTAACCAAGCACAGAATTAGTTTCACTGAATTTGGATCTATTATAGATAATTTATGGCGGTTTTTACCGAAACACCTTTTTTTGACTAGTTTGAGGACTAATACAAACCCTATTTTTCCATGGAGTGTAACTCAAAATACACCGACCCACAAGATTAATTTTTTACCATAGATACTTGGATATGTCTTCTCAATGGAATATATAAATTTCGTAGTCTGAATCATTATAAAAAGCGTTATAGAAAAATGGTGAGATGACACGTAAATAACATACCTTAAGAAGCACCATCAAAGGAATTTATCCTTCCTTGCATTTCAGCCTTCTTTTCTTCACCCTTCCTCATAAATTTCGAGAAACCCAGGTATCCTTGTTTACCTCGGACACCTATAGATATTCAATATTCTCAGAATTAATGATTAAAATGGAGAGCCTTGCCTCTTATTTATATACTCCTCCAGGTAGCTTCCTTAGAAACATTTTTCTAGGTCACTTGGCTACTTTCCTTATTTTAGGGTTAACCCCTTTTAATTTCTCCATTAAATTTATTGTTGAAATAATTTGGCTGTATTCGCTTTGAATTATAATACACTCATTAATTCACTTTATTATTTACCATTTAAAATCTTTAAACCATGACTACTGACCTTTTGGGGCTTCTACATGACATGTGAGGGTCCTCCAACCGTGAGCCATAACTCTCAAACCATTGAGGGTTGTGTGACGTTCACATACCACCATAAATGTAATGACATGTACTATACATATATATAATATTATTATCTGAAAATATATCATAACTCATACCATTATCCATCAAACAAACTTGGGTCCATTACCCAAACACGGGGTCCCCAACTTATCTGTCATTATCCATCAAACAAACTTGGGTCCATTACCCAAACCTGGGGTCTCCAACTTATCATGGCCATAACTCTCTAACCGTGAGGATTTATGTGACATTCCACATATCACCGGAAATGGAATGAAAAGAAATATCCATATAAGATAGTTTACCTGACAAATTCATTGTCCTTCATCTCATTATTCCACAATTAATCATGGGTTCTCTTACTCCGTAAAGCGTCTTCCCATGAGGGATTTCACCATAAGGGGACCACTTTGGATTTCATCCATATTTACTTATTATCAACCATGAAATGAAAATAATGAGACATCTTTACATCAAACAATCTTGGGTTCATTACCCAAACCTTTGTGATGCGAGGCTTTCTTCAAGGGTTGACATCAATGACAACCAACCTTAATCAATAATTGATTCCAACCGACCGCTTCCCCATTCCATACTTAGTCACTTTTTTTATCACGGGTTCCCTGGTTAGTGGCCTCAAAATTGTGCCTCAATTTTTCTTTGTCTTGCAAACAACACCCAAAGTTCCACGATATAAAAATTGACATTTGAACTCCCGGGATGGCAGCCTGAATATTGTGCTTCTATTGTTCTGTGACCTATAGAAAACACCGGAGTTTTATGATATAGAGATTGACTTCAAAACTCCCCCATCATGGCCTATTCCCTGTTACACATTTTTCACTCAAAATTTATGACATACAATTTGATCGTTGACCCTCACGTCTCTTGAGTATCCCTCGACACCCTATTTCATACTCAAACCCCTTCAAGCCTGTGTGTCATCAAGAACAATTATGAATAATATACAATGCATGTTCTTATTTAGTCGTTTTCGTGTTCAATGTACACATGTTTACATCATAAAAACTTGGACGAGTGACATGGGCATGAGTAGTCGATCATCGCAAACATCAACAGAACGATAAGGCCAAAGGTAAATATTCATACATTATGCTCTTGCTATGTTTAGGAAACAAATATCCTAAGTTATTTATTCGTCTATGACATGATAAATATGCTAATGTCATCTACAACACATGTTTTTCAGTTCACAAGAAGTATCGACGAGCATAAGTGAAATTCCTAACATAGTGCAAGATCCATAGACTAATAGGTATGGTTACAAAACTATGACCTACATACTTCATCCAAATTGTGCATCTACATGTACATTTATGCAAAAAAAAATTGTACAAACTACCATTCACGTTACTTTTTTTGTTCAAAAAATGTCACCAGGTCGAAACTTATAACACCCAATATACTATCAATAGAAGGATTGAATAGTCATCAAACTAGACAAGTGTTCTTTGGGGACATAATGGTCATGTATAGCACCTACTTAGACAAGGAAAAAAAAACAAGATGCATTATGCATGATGACATGGAAAACAACGAAGCTATGATGACAGTCACACTGACTATCCCTACACAATTTGTCCAGAAACATGCAAAAAATATCTTTTCAGGTAATGGGATATCCATTAAAAATTTCAATATATTACTAAAAACAGTATATGACCATGGTGATTGTGATCGGATTATATCACTCAATGAAAAAAGTATTGTGTAAAAATTTCCTGTAGTTTGTTCAAAATATCTTTTCGTACCATACACAACAATCAACCAACTTGCAGAGAGCAATGACACTTACCCAATCGGAACCATTGTTGTAGTTGTCACACTCGCAATAAAAGTTGGCTCGCAACACATTATCCATATAAAAGATGGAGACTCAGACAACGACAAGGAAATGTTACTGTTCTCCATACCTAGTTTTGTCCTTTAATTTCACATGCTCATATATCTCAATTATCTTACACAACTATTACACTCTTCCATGTTGCAGCTACAATTGTTCGACACCTATTCAAATTTATTTTTCTCAATGGAACAACAATTGCATAAAGGAAAATTTCCACTTATTCTCTTCAAAAATATAAAAAAGAAAAGAGATGTTAAAGAAAGGATCTTTCACACAACCCAAGCAACATTTGTAGAAGAATTGTGAATAGACATAGTACAAGGGTTCAATAAACTAACTAGCTCAACAACTATTGTACGTATACATCTACAATTCCATCCACACTTTGAACATAAAAATTTCCTTCAACAATTTTGTGCATTTTTTTGTTGTAGACATATATATTATACTGTTCAATATATTAACTACTATGCTCACGTGTGTAGGTTGAGGGTGATTTGGTTGCAACAAATACATATTCGATCCCCTTCAAGCCTGTATGTACCAAATGCAACTCCCCTACTTCTTCCTATGCTTTCACAAATGACGACACAATAGATTGTCTACGATGCAATAAAAAATTCCCTTACATATATAGACATTGCCTCAACGCTGCCATCTCAAGCCTCAACAACACAATTGTACATTGTACAATTAGAAAAGTTGTATTGCAAGATGTGCTTCCTGGGTTGGTGTAATTTCCATATGAATTATATCTACAGAAAAAGGAAAACAATTTCTACATATTACGCGGCTTTCACGTCCATAGAAAATTTACATTAAATGAAGATAATTCCATACTGCATATCAGATGAACCAAAAAAAAAAAATTCATATCATGTGTTGACAAGAAACGAAACAGTCTAATATGTATATGTCCATGATACCCAATCAATATATGAATAGAGTTTTGCAGTGCCATGACAAAGTGAATTGGAAGCGCATAAGATTTTTCAGTCTAGGAATAAGAAGCATGAAGAAATACCTCATACAAAGTACCCAACTGTGATTAAATCAGGTCCATCCTTTGAGCTATCAAAATGGCTTTCTCCTATGAATGGAACCATCAGGCATTTTCAATAATATTGCAAATTTGGAATTGTTCAAACTCCATTAAGTTAAATGTTGACACTCTTTTCCAGAACTAGTAATGTTAGAACATTGTCAGGTCAACGTGATCTTGGTTCATAGTACTATCAAAAGAAAATGTTCATAATGATCTTGTTTCATAGTAATATAGTAATCGAAAAAATTCTTGGTGGTTGGGATTTGGTTATAGATGGGATACAATGCCCAATCTCCGCTGATTTTTTCATGTCATTTGTTTGGCAGACTTTTGTTCATGTGCTTTCGTATTGTAGTTCAAGGTTCTCATGGGCTAAGTTTTTGAATTGTGGTTGGGTGATAGATTTAGGATCTTAGTGGTTTTTATATAATCTTAAAGAATATACAAGACCTTCCTTTCCTTTTAATGTAATCTCTATGAAGCAAATGTAATATGTAGTTCATTTTAGCACTTTTACTTGATTGATGAAATTACCAAAATTCTTCTTCAGAAATATGTTGAAATAAAACGATATATGCTAGCTGAATTCGAATGGGACTATGATATCAACCAAAAAAATTTAAAATTAAAATTCGTCATTCTTATACTTACGGTCAAGTTGACAATACAATAATTTTACTTGAACAACCCTCCATTGATTTTTCTGTATCTTTTTTATGCTTCTCTTATGCAAACCCATCCTCGAAAGTATAACTATGACTCACTTTCTTTATTCCTTGATTGAAGAGCCTATTCACCTGTCTAATGTACTTCATAGTTATTGTTAATACCATCAATGGGGCTTTGTTAATACCAATTCCTACTTCCAAAAATTTCCCTCCCCTTTCTTTTTCCCCTCTACTTTCCCTGTCTAGTTAGTTAGTCATTTTTCGGAAAATGTCTATGTGTGCGGGTTGGCAGATTCATGCATTCACTTTTCCACTGATTCTTTTATATCACGAGTCCAACCAATCACTTTCCCATTCCATACTTAGCCACTTTTTCTATCGCGGGTTCCCGACCAAGAGGGCTCAACATTGCGCTTCCATTGTTCCACGCTCTACAAACAACACCTAGAGTTCCCCGATATACAAATTGACAACGAAAATCCCCTTTTTTTTTTCCCTCTACTTTCCCTTTCTGGTTACTTAGTCTATTTTCCCAATATGTCTCATGATTTTATATCACGAGTCTGACCGACCGCTTCTCCATTCCATACTTCTCTCAACATTGTGCTTCCATTGTTTCGCGACCTACAAACAACACCCAAAGTTTCGATATATACAAATTAACTGTCGAATTCCTCCATCATGCCTTGTTCCGTGTTACACATTTTGCTGTCAAAAATTCAGAGACATACAATTTGACCATCGAGCCCTCACATCTCTTCAGTATAACTTGTGACCCTATTTTGAAGCCCGACCAACCACTTTCCATACTTGGCCATTTCTTGGAATCTCTTTCATGGGTCGTTGGGTTGGCGGGTTCATGAAATCTCCAATCCTTAATCTCTCTTTGTCATCCCTGCCACCTTTGAACTTTTTTCTAAATATGAAATTATTAAGCTTTAATGCTAACAACTCATCATGCAGGAACCGTAAATATTTTCATTAATGAGTGAAAGGCTCGAGGAGATATCCCATTAATACACATTAAACGAAGATTTACAGAGGGTTATATTATCCCTTCTGAGTCTTGATTTCAAACAACATGGAATCTCTTTTGTGCATCATCGGGTTGGTGGCTTCACAAAATCTCCAATCCTTAATCACTCTTTTCCTTCCCCGCCACCTTCGCACTTCTTTCCAATTATGTTATTAGTAAGCTTTAATGGTAACAAATCATTATACAAGAACTGTAGAAATTTTCATTAATCAACGAAAGCCTCAAGTAGATCTCCCATTGATACGCATTAAACCAAGATTTGCGTAGGGTTATATTATCTCTTCTGAGTTTTCATTTCAAACAACATCTGGAGAAAACATATGTTCTCATCAACTTATGGCAGCAACTCGACAAGAGATCTGTGGAGATACAGTAAACACCTTCGGGCATGATGACCAGAACTTCCAGTGGTCCAGGAAATATTCTTATTACTCATCCCCTTCCACCCATAAAGAATTAAGGAGATGGTCCCTTGGTGCACTGAGAGATATATTTCAAGCCAAATAATTCCAAGGAAACCTCCCCTGGTCAGACAACCCCCCCTACATTTATTTGTTTTATAACCTTATAAACGTGTATATCCTTATCCCCTGCGTTTATTTTTTTTGTAACCCTATAAACATGTATATCCTTCATTCACTTTGCATATCCATCGCTCGCTCCAAATTTCAAGTATTTTGTAGAAAAGGACAAAAGAATGGTCGACGTAGAGGTTGCTGCGGTCGATTTTGAGACGAAAGAAGATCTGATAGATGATGATACAATAATGGATGATGGAAATGCGAAAGTTGTTCCCACTCCTATGCCCAAATAGAAATACATCATAATGGGGGGGACTTCCCATCTCAGCGATGGAGGCCCTAAGAAGACCAAATGAAGGGGTTTCAGAGAAGAAACCGATGTTGAACGTAATAGCCACTTTGCAGCATGAGTGTTTGAGTCTCTCGACTCAGATCGCGGTCCCGGCCCTCAGAGATGTATCCTTTCCTTTCATTCTTAGGGTTTTGGATTAGGGTTTGGATTTGTCCCTAGTGTAGGTTATGTCCCTGAAGTCTTTGACTGTAAGGAGATGGGTGCTTGGTGCGCCGAGAGATATATTTCAAGCCAAAGAATTATTCAATTGCGGGACTAATATCATGTTTCTTTATCACCTCGGATCTTCCATAAGATGTTGAAATTTCTCGAGCCAACAATGACCTTCAAAGGAGAATACTGCAAGGAGTTCCTAAAAAATCATGATAATCATTTTTGTATGCATGTTCAAGAGCTTGTCGATGCATTCTGCATGTTGTTGCAATAGATGAACAACACAGAATTGTATGCATGTTTTTTCTTTTGTAACTCCTCTACTTGTATTTATGACAAATATGTTCAATGCTTCAGTGCAAATAACTCAAGCCAATGTCTATGGATAAATATATATTACCCACTATTTTTCTTATAGATTTACTATTAAACGTAGCCTTGGAATCTTGGTTGGGGCTTCTTTGTTGGACTTAACACCTCTTCTCGTTTGCATGGTTCGATAGTCTTATAGTTCTTAAATATTGTATTGACTCAAGTAATTTGATCAAATACTAAGCATGGAACAATTATGTGACAATGCATTCTGTTGATCACATGAGGATTCTATGGAAACATAAATGAATTTCACACACAGTTTCAAACCAACATTCAATTCCATTCGTAATGTAGATAGAACATAGCAACACCAATCCGTGACGCGGGAGTTGGTGCCCCACCCAAGAAGTTTCATTTTCTTATCAACCTTATTGAGTGAATGATCTCTTATTTCCCTCTCGCTTCCTTTATTCCTTCACTCGAGAAGGAAGCATACTATTGGTTGTCCATCCACTGGCCTCTATTTGAGCACTTTTACTTTATTAATGAAATTACCAAAATTCTTCTTCACAAATATATATATTTTTAATTGATATATGCCGGCGGAAGTCAAATGGGGCTATGACATCAACCACAAAATTAAAATTCAAGTTCGTCATTGTTATACTTATGGAAGTTGACAGTACAATAATTTTATTTTAAAAAACGTCCATTTATTTCGCTGTAGCTTTTCAATGCTTCTCTTATGCAAACACATCCTAGAAAGTATAACTATAACTCACTTTCTCTATTCTTTGATTGAAGAGCCTGTAGAGTTGTCTAATTGACTTTATAGTTATTGTTGCTCCTAATGTTTGCACCTAACTGCTAAAGAGCAGAGCCAGGTCATCGAAAGTTTGGGGTGGTCGTTCTTTTGAATTTGTTAGTGAGTTATAGGGTTGTTTCACCAAGACAAAAGCATGGTAAAATTGACAACATGATATGGATGAGGGTTCTCCTTGGCCGGTAGCAGAGTAATGACAAACAAGTGAAATAATAGAGAAATAACAAACCATTCAATGAATAATCTGTTGCAAGAAGTTTAATACTTAAAATAATATTTCAAGGATTTAAACAATGTATCAAAAACAAAATTACTCCCACAAGTTGCAATAAAAACAAATCTTCATCAAAGCATTAGATGAGGCACTTGAGTTGCCTCAAATGACCAATATCCCAATATACTAAATCGACCTCCCTATTATCAGATCAACAAAGATGAATATTATGGGATCATAAAAAAAAATTCTGTGAGAATTGAATTGGAATTTGTTTTTACTTATTCTAGTTTTTTTAAGGCCTTATCACAGTAAGAATGCAAAATTATGCTAACCCACTGTTATCTACAAAATTCAAAAAATAAATAACATATGTAAATAAACTATACATAGTTATAGCCAAAAAAGAAGTTATAGTTTATATTTGCATTTGCTCACACCCTTTATAATGATACAAACACAATATAAAACGAGTATGTGGATAAAATATTGGACTAGAAAATGATGATTTGGCAACAATGGGGCTTGTTTGAGACCAATTCCCACTTCTGAAAATTCCCCTCCCCTTTTCTATTTTCCCAATCTCTTTTATCACATTATTTTCCCTCTTCTATACTTAACCGAATTCCCCTTTCTTTTTGTCCTCTACTTTCTCTTTCTGGTTACTTAGTCATTTTTTCAAAAATGTCTAAGTGCATTGGTTGGCAGACTCACAGGTTCACATTTCCACTCATGCTTGTATATCACGACTCCGAACCACCGCTTCCCCATTCCATACTTAGCCAATTTTTCAAGTAGGCTCTATATTTCACTTCCATTGTTCTATGACCTACAAACAAAACCCAGAGTTCCACGATATACAAATTGACCGCCGGACTCCCCCATCATGCCCTCTTCCATGTTACACATTTTGAAATCAAAAGTTCTAAGACATACAATTTGAACGTCGGGCCCTCACATCTCCTAAGGATCCCTTGTCACCCTATTTTGAAGCTCGATCGACCACTTTCCATACTTGGCCATTTATTGGAATCTCTTTCGTGGATCGCCGAGTTGGTGGGTTCACAAAATCTCCAATTCTTAATCGTTGTTCCACATGCCCTCCACCTTCACACTTCTTTCCAAGTATGCAATTAGTAAGCTTTAATGCTAACATCTCATCATGCAACAACCATAAAGATTAGCATTAATGAGCGAAAGGCTCGAGGAGACATACCATTGGTTATCCCTACACAACTTGTCCAGAAACATGCAGAAAACATCTTGCCGCGTAATGGAATATCCATTACAAATTTCAATATATTACTGAAAGGAGTCTGACCGACCACTTCCCCATTCCATACTTAGCCAATTTTTTTATTGTGGGTTCCCAGACAGGTGGGCTCAATATTGTGCTTCCATTGTTTCATGACCTACAAACTGCACCCTGAGTTTCATGATATACAAATTGACCGTTGGACTGCCCCATCATGCCCTCTTTTGTGTTACACATTTTGCACTCAAAAGTTCCGAGACATACAATTTGACCGTCAGGCCTTCACCTCTCCTGAGTATCCCTTGTGACCCTATTTTGAATCTCGACTGATCGCTTTCCATACTTAGTCATTTCTTAATTTCCCTTTCTCTTGCTTGCCACCTTTTCACTTATTTCTAAATATGCAATTAGTAATATTTAATGTTAATGGATCATCATGCAGGAACCATAAAGATTGTCATTATTCAGTGAAAGGTTCGTGGATATCTCCCATTAATACAGATTAAACCAAAAATTTTGGAGGGTTATACTATTCCTTCTGAGTGTTCATTTCAAGCATAATGCAATGTCTTTCATGGGTCATCGGGTTGTCGGGTTCAAAAAATCTCCAATCCTTAATTGCTTTTCGTCGTCCCTGCCACCTTTGCACTTCTTTATAAGTATGAAATTAGTAAGATTTAATGCTAACAACCCATCATGCAGGAACCATAGAATTGTCATTAATGAGAGAAAGGCTCGAGGAGATCTCTCATTCACACGCATTAGACCAAGATTTTCATAGGGTTATATTATCCATTTTGAGTGTTCATTTCAAACATCGTCTAGAGCAAACAAACGTTCTCGTCAACTTATGGTAGCAACTCGACAATAGTTCTATGGAGATACAATGAACATCTTTGGGTGTGATAACTAAAACTTCCAGTGGTCCACGACATATTCTTACTACTCATCCCCTTCCGCCCAGAACAAAGTAATTTTGACCTCTGGGATTGCTCGTGCAGGATGTGTGCTTGAATTCTTTGATTGTAAGGAGGTGGTATCTTGGTGCACCAAGAGATATATTTCAAGACAAAGAATTATTCCACTACGAGACCACTCTCATGTTTCTTTGTCACCTCAGGTCTTCCACAAGATGTTGAGATTGTTGGAGCCAACATTGAGCTTCAGAGGAGAAGACTGGAAGGAGTTCCTAAAAAATCATGATAACGAGTTGGACCTCTTACCCGAGGTCCTGGAAGACTCGATGACAGTTCCTGAATATATCACAAGGTTGCAAGTTAGTTCGTTTAGAAATTCATTCCAGGAAATTTCTTGGTTGTTTACGAGGATAACGGGACATGAATCCACAACAAGCATTTCCCACATGATTCTTTATATTTTGTATTTGATGGTCAAGGAACAAGATATTTTTTATTGGGGGAAGTTGACTTCCATTGAAATTTGTTCCCAATTGTCACGATTCAAACAGGATAAGAAATTTTATATGTCATCCTTCTTGGCTTTCGTGATAGCACATTGTTGTCCATTTGCAAAACTGTCTTTGTCCAAGAAGGTAAAGCGTCAATTCGACCCAGTAACCTTCTGGTACCAGGCCTTATGGAGGCACAAGACCTCCCATTTTTTTTATGAGGTTTTTAATGACTTTGTCTCAGTTTTCAAAAAATTGTTGTTAGGAAAGGATGCTCCCCAAATGTCTGACTAGGAAACCAAGTTTTTGGAAAGGAAGGGGACACTTGAACAAATGGAGAATTACAATGTAATAATGATTTTTGGCTCCAAGTAAAATCCTTCTTTCCTTCCATGTCACATTACGAACAAAATGTTTGTTACATAAATAGTAAGGAAATACAACTATTAGTTTCATTTTTTCCATGAGAAGAGAAAAAAGGAGTTCATTCCTCTGCCTTGGAAAGTTGGGGACTTCATATTCAGGAACGTCAATAAGATTGAGGAATTTTGTCACATACCCACTAGCTCAATAAAAAATTTCGTTGATTTCTACTGAATCAGAGTCCCTGAATTACCTACAGAGGCCTAGTGCAAGCTAGCTCTTTCTCTCTCTCTCTCTCTCTCTCTCTCTCTCTCTCTC
>SNQJ01S0003251.1:9041-36913 GCA_010110895.2 Picea sitchensis
ATGTTTTGTCTTCATCTTTATTATCGAGTTTTCCTTTGGTTGGAAGATGTCAATGGAGTCTTCAGTCTAATTAGAATTTGAAGACAGAGCCATTTGTCATACACGAAACTTGGATTCCGTCGCTTGGGTTGTTTACTCACTTGAGGGTCTACTGGTGTCTTCAGGTGGTGTATTCCTAGGGCCATCCACGAATAATGTGGTCAAATATAGCGTTGTTATAGAACTTTTGTGCGATGCCATTTTGCATGGTATCCACTCTTTGGAGGTTCACCTGGATTCCCAGATAGTAGTGTGTCAGTTGAACGGTAGTTACCATGTGCGTGACCCTACGTTACTTAGACAATTCCTACGGGTACCCCTTTTAGAAGGACAGTTTGATTTTATTACTTATCATCACATACCTAGGAGTTATAATTATGTATCTGATGCATATGCTAATTTCATTTTAGATTGGAATTTGTCATATAACTAAAGCAAATAAAACATTCTCAACAATGTACAAATTGTAACATAAGTAAAGTCAAAGAACCATGTTTTTATATATATTTCAAAAAATATGATGTTTATAGTACAAAATTGGGGCTAACACCCTCAATACACATATACAACCGATAATAAAAAAGTCATGACATCTACACCTGTGGCGTCGGATGAGTGTCATGATAGAAAACTACGGCATTTGCGAGACATCGAAAGAGTCGCACCCAAGATCTAGGCATGCCTACCACCTGTGGTTGCATAGCCTCTGGCAGATCCTCCACCTGAACCATCGGAATCCTTTGTTTCAAACAAGACAGGTTTCCTTGGACGTTTTGAAGGACTCTCTCTACTTCTCCTCCCACCACCTCATCTCCCTGATGCCTCTAACGATGTCATGGAATCCTGTATGACCATCGTGGACCTACGTCTGCATCACATATGTGTCTAATTAGTACTTAAAAATCATCTAAAAATATTTTTGTTTTCCTATACAAAAATACAAAAAAATGAAAAACTTAAAAAACTTTGACATACGTATGTCCTCGTAGGCGGTCCCTAGTGGTAATGGCATGTCAGGGTCCCATCTAAATTTGATCCTTGCATAGAGGTAGTCATCCAGAACAATGAACTCTCATCTCCACCAGTAAAAGAAATCATCGTTGTAGGGTGTGGGCACCCTACCTCCCCCCTGTCATCTCATCACCTTGGTCCATCGTGCCATGGCTGGATCGCGAGGTTCTCGTGGAATGATCTCGAATCTAGGTCCCAAACCTGGAACCCACTTGAAAAACAATCTACACAAGATAGAAGTGAACTCGAAGTTCCTCTTACCACCTTTTTTGAATTCTTTCAACTGGCTCTTCATGTTAGCCAGTAGTGAGGTGCACCAGTCATACATTGCGGGTCTCAAGAACTCTATGGAGTAGAACATAAGTGGCCTCGATGCCTAGTCCAACGAGGTCGATCCTGTGATTTTTGTCAAAACGAGGAAAACAATATTGAGGCTTAGATTGTTTATCGCTTGGATGGCGAGTTAACTTCTGACCTTCTCGGTCCCTGCAATGCAATGAGCGTCTATGTATTATTCTATATTCATATCGCTCCTATTTCCCTGGGCTTTGAGTTTGACCACCTCACCCCAACGCGACAACCCCGTCAAGAAATAAATATCCTCGACTTCAATCCTTAATGGTTTCCCATCAAGGTTGAAGCGCTCACTTTCTGGATCCCAGTAATCCACGAGCAACTGTAGAAATATCACTTGGGCCCTCATCCATTTGAGAGCCCAAAAATTATACAACCTCCATATTTTCAAGGCCATTTGGGCCCCCGAATCTCTTTCCATGGCAACATCTACCTCCTCATGTTCCCTTTCCCTCCACTCTAACACCATCCTGCAAGAGAAAAATAATTTTTTGAGTTATCATTCACTAAAAAAACATTGTTTACGGACATATACGCTTGCTACAATGTTTACAATCACGTATAGGGTTGAGTATATGTTAGTTTTCTTTTAGACAGCCGCGTATACTCACACGTATATGCGACCCAATGCACGGTAGCCTGCATACACCTAAACTTCTAATTTGCGCCCTAAATAACTTTAAAATTGAAACCTAAATACAAAATGTAATCCAGTAAAAAGACAGAGGAGGGGAAGAGGAATTACCTGGTCGAGACGGTCATTGATTCCATCACTCATAGCTCCCACAATCACCAATTGAAGATCAGAGGTAATTTGGTCCAAAATCCACTATTTGGGTAAAAAAGTAAAATGGTATAGTAAATTTGGTTTTTTTACTATTTATAGCAAATTTTTACACAGTTTGCATAGTTTCGGATAATATTTTTTCCTAATGGACTAATACAACAGTGGATTGAGTTAGAACTTAGTTTTTGTAGTTTTGTCTAGGGATTCTTGCGGTTTTCAGCGTTATTTCGACTATTCGTAACTTTGAACAAGTATTTCCGCTACCCAACATATAGGATAGGTATCCATTCCATCATGCACACTTGCATCATCCTATAACTATCACTTGTATACCTTAGGTACGAAACCATTTTTTAGCGACATGGAACTTTTTATCTACTATTAGAAGTGTTGTTATCAAATGGTAGAGACTTACCAAACATGGGTACCCTAGTTAGACCCTCTGCTTCATTCGATGCCCATGTAGATATTTTTTCCGTAGAACCGAGAGTCCCTTATAACTAATACATGACTTTATTTTGAACGTCATTTCTCACTCATAAACATGCTAAACTATACCTAAAGGACTCCCAAGTGAGTCTAATTTAAGCTCTTTTATGACTCATCTAAAAAGCGAAAATATTGTCGAGTGAATTTGTCCCTTTCACACTCGTTAAATGGACTTGAAAGGTTGTGAGTCTTAGTTAAGCTCTTTTCCAACTCATTTTCAAAAAGAGAAAATATTTCCAAGTGAACTTGTCTCTTTCACACTCTTAAATTGGATTTGAGAGGACGTCTATTTGGTACAATTTTATCCCTTTTTCAAACAAAGTAGACTAAGATTATGAAAATGGACGTTTTTTGGCATTAAGTTGTGATTACATCTCATGCCCTTGTTTGCAGTATTGAGACTATTACCGGTTCTTGCTTTGCGTTACAAACTGTTTGCCTCAACAATTTTGCATCCTCAGCCAAGCAGAGCCTTATTTATATCCTTCGCAAATTAGCACCCTATACCCAGGAGGGAACATTCCCCCGAGTGTCCATCTTCTGCATGCACCTCCTTCTATTAAGCATAGGTATGTTCCACTGCTGGAACTATTTTTTCTTACTTGTGACACTTGTTCCCTCCTTTGTATTATAGAATTCATTTGAATATTAAAAAACAAAAAAAGACGGGTGGGAAGGGAGTATTATCTTATGTTGGCAGCAATTGTGTCGCCTTTGAACAGAGAACAAAATTTTTGAGTCCCCTTGTCATCATAATTTTGGGTTTATCATGGCCTTAGGAAGATGAGATCATTACAGATATTTTACTCCCCCGACTGGTTACTCTTCCAATCACTATGGAGAATTTGATTAATGCCTCCTACATCTCATGGTTTCATCATTGAGTCTATGTTTCCAGAGTCTTCCATATGTCTTATGCTCTTATTCAAAGGATGTTTATCAACCTGTTTCGGCCATTCCTCATAAATCTTGACTTTGCATGTCGTCCATACCCTCAGTTTGTCTCATAATCACATAAAGTTGTAGTCTTATTGTGCACCCTAGTCCTACTTTCCTCATTGGTAGGTAACCTTGAACCCAGCAAATGACATTTCATCATTGGTCGTTGACTGGGTAGTTTCCCTTGTGTTTGAAGGCAAGACATCTACTCACACATTGGGATTCATCCAGTGTCTTGGATGCCATTAGCCTTATTGTTGGTTTCCTAGCCTTTGTTAGTAGTTTTCCTCATTGGTTATTATTCAGAGGGTATTTTTTATGTACTGCTTGCACCTAGCACATGCAAAATACATACAGGGTCATTGGTTCATGAACATGTTCTTCATCATTTCCTCCAAATCATCAAGCTCCTGCTTTGTACCTCATGTTGAATGATGAGAGATGCCTTATGCTCTCCTTTCAGTGGGTTTCCTTCCATCGACTTCAGCTCACCTATTCTAGAGACGAGACCTAAATTCCTATGAGTACCTAGAGGCTTGCAGTCATTAGTGGCAGGTTCTCTCACCATCTACAGTTGGGAATACATCAATGTCTCCTTATCGATGGATTCTTCAAGTGTTCGACCCTAACTCCTTTATTCACACTTGTAAGAATGTACTCGGTGCCTTGATACCTACTTTCATCATTGGTAGGTTGTCTCATGTTTGTTACTGGTGTTGATACGAAGTTTAAATTTTACCCTTTAAATCTGAAGCTTTGCTTTTTTCCTAGTCATGGAGCAGCCCTTAGTCCTAAAAAGAGTAAAAACTCTTTCGATTTTTTCGGGTTTCGGGATTCGGCCTTTCACAAAGCATGATTTCGTAACTAACAACTCCAGAGTCCCAGTGTTGAAATCCCGAAAAGGATTTATATTAAAGTAATAAAACAAAAAAAAAACAGTGTTATAAGTCCCGATGCGCATTTCACAAAATACCCTTTAGTCGTGATCAATTAAACCCTTAAACATAATCAATGATTCATTAATCTTTCGTGATTCGGGTTTCCTTATATCAAAGTGTTTTCAAAGCATCATCCCTTGAACTCTCGATCCTCGATTTTCCAAAAAGAAGAAATTAATTACTAACCTTGATTGGTTAAAGAATTAATACAAGTAATTAGCGTCTAAATTAATCCCATCGCAATTTCACGATTCGGGGTTTGTGTATCACATTGTTTTTTGGAGACTGGATCCCCAAAACTCCGAAATGCGAAATCATGATTCTTTAACAAAGTCTAAAACTAAATTAAGTTAATTTAAAATGGGATTAATGATGACTAAACTACTTTTCACATTTCGCATTTCAGGATTTGTTGAAAGCAGTCCTTTCGAAACTCCAGTTTGAAATTGCCAATATATGGTAATATCTGTAATAGACGAATAGAGATATTTTAACTTAACTGCATATCTCTGGGCATATCTTCCTCATTAAAACATTAAATTTTTACCGTCTGTCTCAGTATGTCCTTCGTAAGAAGAGTTAAAGGTTAATAGAGGTTTGTTTTTTTCGAATTTCATTCTTATTGTTTGGACTCAGAAGTGAATTGCATTTAGCAAACTTACACATTTTTCTCTGCAACGGGAATTCATTCTAAACACGAACATTATGACACCTAGAAAGGCACCTAAGAAAAGTGAAGAAGCAGCTGAAATATCAAGCCCAGAAGGAGATGTCGTGTCTGATACTACACTGCATGCCATTGATTCCATCAAATCATGGAGGCAAATTTTTGAAACCTTGGACTTCGAAATCAAGAATTTTCCCAATGATTCTAAAAACAAACTATGGGATATAGAAGAGTCCTAACTTCACAAAGTAGTCATGCACCCATGACTCATGACATACAACGATATGATCTGTTGGGCTTTAGAGAGGATAGACGTGCAGATGAAAAGCATTTTGGATAACCAAGGGGTCATCATCGGCTCTTTCAGAATGGATCATATACAAGTAATGTACAAACTATCTCCTGATTATAAGTACATTTATAATAAAGAGTTTGTAAGCGAATTTCAAAGGAAAGAATGCACAGAGGCAGATCAAACATACCCCGGCATAATCAAAGACTGGTGGAGACACCCAACAAAGTTCAGGGCTGATACCCATAACTTTTATGCCACAATATCATTGAATGAGTACATGGTCTATGTGGATATGATAATATGTAGACTTTTTGGGAAGAAAAGTCCTACCCATTTCCCTGCAGATTGGGTGTCTCTTTTACATGAAGGAGTTGAAGGCTATAGCTTCAATTGGAACCAAATTCTATCAGATAACCTAGCTAAGGAGGTTATGGAGTATCAAACTACGAGATCTAATGGCCGACCAGTATCCTTTTATATGTCGGCATATATCATGGATGTTATATGTTTCACGACTCCTTTCCCTTAAATGAATTGGATTTGGAACCCAACCTGCATTGAACCGATTCATGAATATCATTCTAAGTTGTGGGAAGAAAATGCTAAGGATTCTTTTTAGGAAATTTGTCATTTCGTGGTGAAATCGGTGCATCAGATGATGTATGGTTGTGCACCCCCCCATATTTCAAAGTCGGTCATAGGAAATCTCAAGGTGGTTGTCGATTGGTTTGTTGAGGAGAATTTCTCTTATATCAGGGTTTTTGGATGTTCTATCCCTCCTCATGCACTTCCTGAATTCCTCCCTGATAGATTGGTGTGGAGGGAGGTAGCTCATCAGATAATAACATGTGATATTGGGATAGAACTGAAGACAGCTCAAAAGAAGTTTTGTCCAGTCTTTCCCATACAGATTGGAAGGTTTTCGCTACTCAATATGGGTCATTCCAAGGTTGAAGCTGCAGCTCTAGAGGAGGTCAATTTGGTGAATCTCAAACATAGGAAACACGACCCTTATCAAACAGTGGGAATCCACATGGCTCAATGTGGCATGAAAGCATTTGAACATGAGGAATCCCCTCGTGATGACATTTTCAAAGGAGTCAAAACCTATGAGGAGGTGTTAGACAAGGTATAGACGTTATCATTTGATTTGTAAACCAGTCTCTTAACCTTCCAAACACACAGACGAAGTGGTTTTCCCAAGGTATTGTAGGGAGAAGCAACAACATCTACTCCAGAAAAAGAAAACATTACCTCAGGCTTCGGACAGAAAACACAGGATAAAGCAAACATCGAGGAAAATTCATAGGGGGTAGAAGGATCTGCACAAAACAAATAAGTCCCATAGACAGGGAATCCAAGAGCAAAAATAGAGAGAAGGTTGGGACACCTCCCAAGTCCAGTCAATATACCCCCCCCCCCTTCATCATCTACTATTCATGTTGATACCCCCAAGACTGCAAGGGAAACAAAATCCACATAGTTGGGTAATCCCATCACTTCCTTGACCCCTTTATAGTCTACTTTTGGGCTCCCTCGGATAGGAGTCATATATGCTAGTGACCTCCACCCTATCTCTAGAGAAGAAATACCTCCCTCTGATTACTTCTTCAGTAAAAAAAGGAAGGTTGTATTAAAGAAGGAGATGTATATGAGATAAGGTGGAATGGTAAAAAAACACAGGATGTTGGTGGATTGGAAAAACTTGAAAGAGGGAGATTTTTCTACAAAGGTGGCGGGCTCCAAGGGAACCCTGGCAACGGAAAATCTATTCACCATTGACAATATGAGAACAAGGTTGAAACAGAGTAACCACAGGATAGTCCAATTGCAGAACCAACTAAAAGATACAGAGAAAAATATCAAAGCAGAAATAAATAAAAGTCCAGAGTAGGCCAGAGATGCTGACAAGCAAGAAATTCAATCGCTTAAGTCAAGACTAGACGAGATGAGCGAGAAGATGTAGACTAGCCAAATACAGGTTATTCGGAAAGAAGAATTGGTAAGACAACTATAGGATAAATTGAATTCAATAAAAGGCCAAGTTATAGATTTGAAAGTTTTTCAGGACCTGTCACTAGAAATATATGCGAATATAGAATCCGAGCAAGAGAGAGTAATCTCCCAAGTAGAGATTATTCAAAATTATTTTCAGGAAGTAAGCAATTCTCTTGATAATATTATTTTTAAAGAAAAAAGAAGCTAAAGAAGCAAGGGCCACTTTTCAAAAGGTAGTTGTATGTTCATAAATTGAAGAAGTATTAAAAATTCCAAAGCTTTTTGTCACAGAGCAGATCAGAGGCGATGTCATGCTCAAGGTATGGGAAACCAACATAGCATAAAATAAGAAAACAACCAAAGAAATTAAAGATGATTGTGAAAGAATATTTGATTTTCTAGAAAATGAATCATTAGGTATTGGAAGAGACAATTTCACTGGGCAATTAGGACAGATAAACATTGTAAGACACCCGTTGAATTTCAAAGAGGGTTTGAACGAAATTCGGATGGAAATTTCACAATTAAAGGAAATGGATGTTACCCTAATAGAGAAGTGGCTAGTGTATCCAAACTTGAAATTTCAATCAATTAAGTTTGTTGGTAAGTGGATCGAAGACCGGCTTCCAAAAATTCAGAGAAAATTTTATCTATTCGAAGAAAAGGATTTTCCAGAGCCTCCTACAAGTTTTGTACACTTTCTTGAAAAATGTATTGAATGTATTGGGTTGAAATAAGGAGATACTTCAATAAAACAATGAAGTATCATTTTGAAAACTTATATTATCGAGATGATAGGAAAATAAAAGATAATCATGTAAACGGTTGAAGTTTGCATTTTTGTAACTATTTTCCCCTAGGAGTTAGGAAATCACCAACCATCAATGTATGGGTGATCTAGTATAAGTATAATTTCAGGAGACTGAAAAGAGGCTTTTTCTGGGTGCATTGTAAGGAAGAATTTGAAGATATTTTTGAATTAATACAAATACAGATGGAAGATTCCAGATCTGGTCAAGTTTGAGTTATGTGTTTCTCTGTCATTTCATATTTTTCATATATCTCTTTAATGAACGCTTAACTACAATTTACTACAACCTCTACTATGGTGATTATTTATTCTTGCAATTTAATCATTTACGGATTTTCCTTTGTATTGGCTATCAGCAGATACAAGACCTATAAATGTTTTAAATTTCAATATCATATACTTCATTAAGAGCTTTTCCTGACTATTTTATTCTTCTATCATAAAGTGAGATTCCTCTTTAATTGATGCCTCACCTTGTTCGGAAGATTTATGTTTTCTTTTCATTTCATGCATAATTTAACTCAGATACCAGAAACGGCCTTTAGTTTCATCATTCTATTAATTCAAAGTTTTGGAGTTATTCTTATATGTTTTGAAACAGAAATAGCGAACCCTTAAAACAAAACACAAGAATCTATCCTTTCAGTCTCCATCCCTCGTGACTGCTCTAGTTACAAGACAGCCTAATATCGAACATTGACTATCAGATCAAATGAGCATCGATTTGAATTTATTTAACACCATCCTACAGACAACAACTAACCAAGTTGAGTTAGAACGTTCATGGGAAATAATTGAAAGAGACATTAGTATCCAGAAAAACTAGGAAGCTATATAGAGACAGTTAAGGAACCAACAATAGCCCTTTTCATATAACTTACCTTTTTATCCTTAGCCTTCTCTATATTTTTGGATGCCTTGATGGTGTACTTTAGAGCCTTAAAGTACAAACTCATGAACAACATTTTTTTGGTGTCGTTGTTGAGGAATGAAGAAACAAATTTTTTTCCCTGGGAAGAACGACATTGACATTTTCTCTCTTTGATAGTGAACAAAGATTGAAAACCTTATAAGGCTACCTTTATCTTTCACTTGGCAACTCCACGATAAATAAACTAGCATTTAACCGAAAGAATACCAGAAAAAAACCAGACGACAAACAGACTTTGCATGTTCCTAATCCAAAAAAAAAAAAATTGAAATCAAGAAGATATCTTAAACAGACTCTATCATCGACAAAAAGGTTTTATTAACCTAAAATTATAGATTCGAACACTAGGGGTCCTTTTGAAGGATCGAATACCCCACCTCCTTATGGGGGATTACCTACCAATAGGATAGCAACCCTTGAGCCTGGTTTGGTCTCACCTGATTTTAAAACTGAAATTTTCCCAACCATTTCTTCCACCAATAGAGGTCAAAGATATGCATCACTCCCTGCTTCAATAGACACTTCTTCACTTCACAAAGTTCATTTTCCTATCTCTCAGAACTCCTACGATCATCCTATTCTTCTCGACACAACTCTTATTGACTCTCCCTTATATTCACCCTGTGAGTTTGAAGAAACTAGTCCACTTTTCCCTGGTTCCCCTTCCTCGAGTTTCTTGTCCCTTGATAACCAATTTCCTGAAACCCTCCCAAATAGTCTCCAAGAAACAACCTCTAAATAATCAATGGTTGTGGTTGGAGGAAGTGGTGCTAGAGGAGGAGGAGAAGGTGGCCAAGTACCACCCCATCGAATCTTTGCAAAGGTGGTTGCTAGATATGATCCTTTGGTCCTCCCAGTCCCCCTCCATGACTTACCTGAAAAATGCATGAAGAATCTTCTGAAATTCACAAGAGAGGGTGATTTGACTACAGCAGAACACATCAATTTATTTGACCAATTCGTCAATATCCTTGGACTCGAACATGAATATGTCTACTCCAGACTCTTGGTTCAAACTTTTGAAGGTCAGGTAAGAACCTGGTTCCATGGTCTAGCAGCAAGATCTATACCATCATATGAGGAACTTGAAAATGCTTTTAATAGATAGTGGGGGGAAAGGAAATACCATCTCTATTATCTAACTGAATTTTGGGCTCTCAGAAAGAAACACTCTGAATCAGTCCTTGAGTTCACCCAGAGGTTCAATAAATTGTATAATAAGATTCCAGCCGAGGTCAAACCTTCCCAACCTGCAGCGAAAGTAACCTTCGTTGGAGCTTTCGACCTTGATTTTGCCCTGTTGTTGAGGGAGAGGAGATCTGTAGACCTCACCAAGATGCAAGATGATGCCTTAGAAATTGATTCAAACATGATGGTTTCAGGAAAGTTGAAAACCAAATTTGAAACTGGAAACAAAGAAACCACAAGATATAGAGATCAAGGGGGACCGTCTGGATCCAAAAGATATTCAAAAGACAAAGTGGATGACATGGTGAGAATAATCAAGGAGTTGTCTAACAAGATCTCAAGAATGGAACTAGATCAAGTGAAAAATGAGCATTTTCCCAGAAAGGATTTCAGAAGGAATCCTAACCCTCAAAATCCACCAAGATAGATTAAGAATGAGGATCAAAAAATCCAAACCCCCTTTAAAAGAGAAAACTTTATAGGAGGAGAAGATGTGGACAATTTTGAGGAACTAGAATAAGACATTAATAATCTTGGCGATGACTGCCTACAACCTTTTTTAATGAGGCAATATTATGAAAGATCTGCAACTACAAAAGATAGATCCACAAATAAAAAAAATAGTGGTATTATTGAAGATTCAACCTTTTAGGGAATTGCAGTCGATATAATGGACGAACTCCACCAAAAGTACAATCTATGGGCTAGAAACAAGATCCTCGCAACTCCCCCAGTGAAAAAGATTTTTCCGAGGGGTGAAACAGACGAGTCAGTTTCAAAAAGAGCTAAAAAACAAATTATAAGAACCAAGACCGCTGACACACAGCCCACCAAGACAAAGTCAACGGAAACATCAGCTGCAAATGCGCAGAAAACGGAGGTCTCTGTAATTGAAACTAAAACCTCACAACAAAGGAAAGTTGAAAAGAAGGGGTTAGAAAGCCAAACCATAGAGATCGAAAAAACAATCGGAAGTTTTAATCTGAAAAATGAAATAATTAAAATCAAAATCCCTATACCTCTTGTCGGACTGGCAAAAAATCCAATTTACAGGAAACAAATTGCCAAATTAATCAGTTTTTCAGAAAACGAAAGTCAGGTCGATGTTATAAATTTAGAAGATGACAAGCCTAACATAATTTTTGGCCCACATTTCGAAGGTGCCAAAGACACTATCGCCCCTTTCTATATCACTCTGACCATGCACGATCACTTACTCCATAATTGCATGTTAGATTCTGGAGCCTCTCACAATGTAATGCCTAAAGCCATTATGGAGAGACTTAGTCTTGAAATCACCAGACCTTATGGAGATTTATATTCATTTGATTCAAGAAAAGTTAAGTGTATAGGCATGATAAAATATTTAGTCATTAATCTTGCACAGATACCCACAAAAGGTGTTCTAATGGATGTGGTCGTCGCTGATATACCCCCGAAGTATGGCATGCTCTTGTCTAGGTCTTGGGGTGCTAAACTTGGAGGATCCCTCCAACTTTACATGACGTATGCCACGATCCCGGTCTTTGGAGGACAGTTCACATATTTGTACAGAGAAACCAGGTTAGCATTCATGGTAAATGACCCACATAACCAAAACAACTACCCTGTTTATATTGTTGATCAAGATTTAGGCAATTGTATTTTATCTATCGATGATGATATTGATTTATGTATAGAGGAAATTTGTACAGAAAATAAAAAAGAAAAAGAGAAAGTAAAACAGGATGTATATAGCACTGGTGTTTGGAAGATGTTTTTTTATGGTGCCTCATCTTATTTTGGGGCCGGAGCTAGGGTGCTTTTTGTGGCACCTGATGAAAAAATCGTTACCCCTTTCTCTTATAGATTACAGTGGAACAATGACCACACTAACAATGTATGCAAGTATGAAGCCCTAGTGTTAGGATTGGAAGATGCTAGGAGAATGAAAATTAAAAACTTGGAAGTCTTTGGCGATGCAGAGCTAATCGTGAAACAGGTAAATCGTCAATACCAAGACAAACATCCTAGGTTAAGATCTTATCAGAACTGTGTTTGGGATTTGATCGAAAACTTTTTCTCCTCTGTTAATATTCATTATATTCCAAGAGCAGAAAATCAACAGGCGGATGTGTTAGCCAAAGCAGCTTCAACGTTCACACCTCCCACTGCTTTCAAATTAAAATACCATATACTAATGAGACATAGGCCTTCCATACCGAATAACATACAACATTGGTAGGTTTTTTAGGATGATGAACAACTTCAGAAATTTTTAGAGACAGTATATGACTTTATCGAAATGCATGCCGACTAAGAAAACCAGAATGACCCTATTTGGATCATGCAGGAAGGCAAAGACCCCCAAAAGTTTCAAGATAAAATCGCTAGCCACCGGATGCTTGTTTTAAAAAATAATTAGATCCCTAAGGGTTTGATCCCCTTAGAAAGGATATTTAATCATGATGACATCCCTTTGAATTCTACCTTACAGCGTCAGCCAAAGGAGGTTGAGGATTGCGATATTGGTACCAAAGAAAAATCTAGGTTGGTGAAATTGTCCAAATATCTATCTCCTGAAATGAAAAGTAAGTATGTTGAGTTGCTTAGACATATAAAGACATTTTCACTTGGTCTTATGATGAATTAAGAACTTATGACACTACTATAATGGAACATAAAATTCCTCTGAAACTAGGTGTCAAACCTTTCAAGAAAAAACTCAGACAAATTAACCCTATCCTACTACTAGTAATAGAAAAAGAAGTCAAAAAACTCTTGGATGCTAAAATCATTGTTCCACTGAGATATTCTGAGTGGGTAGCAAATTTAGACCCAGTGAGAAAGAAAAACAGTGAGAGTAGATTGTGTGTAGATTTTAGAAACCTGAATCGATCATCACTCAAGGATAATTATCCATTACCTAAGATGGACCATTTTTTATAAAAAGTAGTTGGAGCTAACCGAATGTCTATGATTGATGGTTTTTCAGGTTACAATCAAATTGCGGTACATATAGATGACAAAGAAAAAACTACATTCACTACCCCCTGAGGTACCTTTATGTACGACAAAATGTTTTTTTGTTTAATGAATGTAGGGGCAACTTTCCAATGAGCCATGGATGTCGCTTTCGTGGGAGAAAGAGATAATTTCATCGTTATCTATCTTGATGACCTAATTGTTTTCTCTAAATCTGATGCAGAACATCTAACACACCTCAAACAAACTTTTGAGAAATGTCGCAAATTTGGTTTATCACTTAATCCCAAGAAATCCCATTTTGTAATGCAAGAAGGTAAACTCTTGGGTCATATCATGTCTAGAGATGGAATCAAAATTGATCCCAAAAGGGTCGAGGCGATAGATACAATAAATATTCCTAAAAACGTAAAATAAATTCAGTCTTTTCTAGGAAAAATAAATTTCTTGAGAAGATTCATTCCTAACTTTGCCAAAATTGTAAAATTGATTACAGATATGCTTAAAAAGAACAGTTAGGTGAAGTGGAAAAACGAAGCCAAAGCATCGTTTCAATGTATCAAGAAAGTAATAAGTGAAGCACCAGTCCTGGCAAGCCCATATTACACAAAAGAGTTTTTTATTTTTTCTTTTGCCTCTGAACATACAATTGCATCTGTGTTACATAAAAATGATGAAGGTTTTGAGCGGCCTATTGCATTTTTTAGTAGAAGTCTCAAAGACGTTGAGATGAAATATGACATATTGGAAAAACAAGCTTATGCAATGGTAAAAGCTCTCAAGGCTTTCAGAAACTACGTACTGCACTCAAATATCATTGCTTATGTACCTTCAAGTTCTGTTAAATATATATTGGTGCAGCCAGACAACTACGGAAGAAGAGGCAGGTGGCTGGCTAAAATTCAGGAGTTCGACCTAGAAGTCAAACCAACTAAAATTATCAAAGGTTAGGGTTTGGCCAAATTGCTAGCTGAATCAAATCTAAAAGAAATTGGGATAAATCAGCTGCAAGAGAATGAAGGATTTCTATAAATAGATGAGCTTGACATCACTGCACCCACAACTGAGATTCAAGACAAGTTCTCTACTTCAGTCTGGTATCACGATATTGTTTCTTACCTACTGAACCTTCAATGTCCCAATGAGTTAATCATCTAAAACTAGGACACTAAAGTTACATGCTGTAAAATATTGTATCATAGATGGAAAACTGTATTGGAAAGACCCCCTGGGTTTCCTGGTGAGCTGCTTAGTCGAGGCCGAAACAGAAAGGGTTATAGACGAATTCCACGTGGGAGTGTGCGGAGGACACCATGCTTGGCGGGAAACAACTTATAAAATATTAAGAGCCGGCTATTACTGGCCTAAACTATTCATAGATGTAAACACTAAAGTCCGAACTTGTACTCCTTGTCAATTGTTTGCAGGCAAACAGAAAGTCCCAGCTTTACCTTTAGTTCCAGTTAAAACCGAAGCTCCATTTCAGCAATGGGGCCTTGATTTCATTGGAGAAATTCATCCACACTCCAACGCACAACACAAGTGGATTCTAACTACTACAGACTACTTCACTAAATGGGTGGAAACTATTCCCACGAGAAATGCAACTGACTCAGTAGTAATCAGTTTCCTAGAAGAAAATATCCTATCCAAGTTTGGTTGTCCCTGAAAGATAGTCAGTGATAATGCTCAAGAATTTAAGTCAATGGCCATGGTAAGATTCTTCCAAAAATATAACATCATATTAGGACACTCCACGACTTACTATCCACGGGGTAATGGTCTAGCTGAATCGTCTAATAAAAGCTTGATTACTGTGATAAAAAAGGTTTTGACTTAAAATAAGAAAGCATGGCATATCCATTTAAAATATGCTTTATGGGCTAATAGGATAAGTAGAAAAAGATAAATTGGGATTTCCCCTTTTCAGATGGTATATGGTACCGACATCATTTTACCAATAAATCTTGCTCTTCTTGTAATGAAACTTTGGCAAGATTCAAATGAAGAACCCAACGACGTCACCAAGAGGATAAACCAGCTGGTTGAAGTTCAGCAAAATCAGGCCGAAGTAAATGAAAGGTTGCAGAGATATCAGGATAACATGAAGGCCTTATTCAATCGAAAATCTAAAGATAGAGATTTCCTCCCTAGCGATCTAGTCCTGAAATGGGAAGCCAAGAAAGAAGACACTGGTAAACATGGAAAATTTGATCCAATCTGGTCTGGCCCATATAAGATTTCGGCTCCTAAGAGAAAAAATGTTTTTTTATTAGAAAATCTTGATGGAGACATTATCAATGCCCCTGTAATGGGCGGCATCTTAAACACTTCATGCAGTAATGTGTTTTTGAACTCTCATTGTACATACCAGTTTGTTTTCACACTTACTTTATAGTTTCATTTCCTTCAGTAATTGTTTCCATTCAAAAAAAAAAAAAAAAATGATTCATGAGATTTCCTGACAATTAGTATGCTAATTTATTTCGCAGGAAAGTCATCGACCAACCAAGAAACTAGAAGATGCTAAAAAGGTGACGGTCACAGATAAATGTATTAAAAAAATTTCCAATGGAAAAGGTAATAAATTAATAGCTTGTTTGGTCGGCAACATAGGAGTTACCAAGGTATGAGATTCTGCTCTGAAAATTCAAGCTAAAATACCCCGAGAGATACAAATGGATAAATCATTATTTTAGTCGATGCTAATGCTCACTGAAAAATTCAAAATAAGGAAGTAAAAAGGAAAGGGGGACTTAAGGAAAAGTTTTAAAGTCTAACAAAGAAAATCTTAAAAAACAGTCATGTGTGCAGTAGTTTTTCTGAAGCCCTTTACTTTCCCCCTAGTCACGGTAAAGCCTGCTTTCCACCTGACCCTAAGTGTTTTATCATAAGTTCCTTGAGAAAAGAAAGGTCTCACTTTGGTTCTGAAAATTATCAAACAAACCTTCAAAAATGAGAATAGGTTGAGTTTATAGTTCTTTAACTTTAGCTAAACCAAAAGTATGTCTAGGTTAATCCAAACCTTATTAGCCTTCATAACAGGAATAAATTGATTGGTTTTGCTCAAGGAAATTCTTTAAAAAGATGTCAAGAATTTTCCCTCAAGAATTTCCCTGAAGCCAATGATGTTTGAAGGCAAGAGAGAATATTAGTCCAGAGTTATTTAAGTGAGTTGATAGGCCTCTGTTCTTAAATAATTCAAGCAGATATCTTCCCGAGGATATTATTGATTGATTGCTCCCACTTCATATTAAAAGAAAATATATATAGACAGATGGTGAAAGGAAATTCAATATTGATTTCCCCCATCTAGTCCAAACAGATGAATAAAGGAAATTCATTATATTGATTGCCCTCATCTCAGCATTTAAATGCTAGAAAACAATGAAGTGGTGAAAGGAAATTCAATATGAGAAGATGGATAACTTCACCGGGGTACTGAACAGGCTTGTTGGTAGTGAAGAAATATATTTATATATGATAAGGTTGCTATACATGAATTACAAGACACGCTGGTAACTTTTCTTCTTTCAGCTAGATTCACATTATAGGTTTCTGGGATCCCCTAATTTGACACATTGAAATTACTTTACCTTGATGCAAACGGAATCAGGTGAAACCTGGTAGAATGGTTAATTTGGTTTTGATTATCTTACACAAATCTGAGGTCAATTTCAGAAAAGGAAATCTATTAAGAACCTAACTCGAGAACATCGGATGTTTTATTTTTGAAGAATTTTCAAAATCAAATGTAGCGATTCTAAAATCCTATTTTGATTTTTCTCCTGGTTTGTTTCAAAAATTTGAATTATTCGCCCCATTTACCCAATGAAGGCACTTGGTCTACGTGTTCTTCTCGTCCCACAAGGAAACGATATCCCTAGATGGAGCCTAATCTTGATACGAAGTTTAATTTTTACCCTTTAAACCTGAAGCTTTGCTTTTTTCCTAGTCATGGAGTCGCCCTTAGTCCTAAAAAGAGTCAAAAATATTTCGATTTTTTCAGGTTTCGGGATTCAGCCTTTCACAAAGCATGATTTCGTAACTAACAACTCCAGAGTCCCAATGCCGAAATCCCGAAAAGACTTTATATTAAAGTAAAAAAAAAAAAAAATGGGTGTTATAAGTCCCGATGCGCGTTTCACAAAATACCCTTTAGTCATGATCAATTAAACCCTTAAACATAATCAAAGATTCATTAATATTTCGTGATTCAGGTTTCCTTGTATCAAAGCTTCAGCCCTTGAACTCACGATCCCCGATTTTCCGAAAAGAAGAAATTAATTACTAACCTTGATTGGTTAAAGCATTAATACAAGTAATTAGCGTCTAAACTAATCCCATCGCAATTTCGCGATTTGGGGTTTGTGTATGACATATTTTTTTGGAGACTGGATCCCCGAAACTCTGAAATGTGAAATCATGATTCTTTAACAAAGTCTAAAACTAAATTAAGTTAATTTAAAACGGGATTAATGATGACTAAACTATTTTTCGCATTTCACATTTCGGGATTTGTTGAAAGCAGTCTTTTCAAAACTCCAGTTTGAAATCATCGATATACGGTAATATCTATAATGGACGAATAGAGATATTTTAACTTAACTGCGTATCTCTGGGTATATCTTCCTCATTAAAACACTAAAGTTTTATTGCCTGTCTCAGTACGTCTGTCGTAAGAAGAGTTAAAGGTTAATAGAGGTTTGGTTTTTTCGAATTTCATTCTTATTGTTTGGACTCATAAGTGAATTGCATTCAGCAAACTTACGCATTTTTCTCCGTGATAGGAATTCATTCTAAACACGAACATTATGGCACCTAGAAAGGCACCTAAGAAAAGTGAAGAAGCAGTTGAAAGCTCAAGCCTAGAAGGAGATGTTGTGTCTGATACTACACCACATGCCATTGGTTCCATCAAATCATGGAGGCAAATTTTTGAAACCTTGGACTTTGAAATCAAGAATTTTCCCAATGATTCTGAAAACAAACTCTGTGACATAGCAGAGTCTAAACTTCACAAAGTAGCCACATGCCCATGACTCATGACATACAACGATATGATTAGTTGGGCTTTAGAGAGGACATACGTGCAGACGATAAGCATTTCGTACAACCAAGGGGTCATCATCAGCTCTTTCAGACCAGAGCATATACAAGTAATGTACAAATTGTCTCTCGATTCTAAGTACATTTATAATAAAGAGTTTGTAAGCAAATTTCAAAGGAAAGAATGTACAGAGGCAGATAAAACGTACCCCGGCATAATCAAAGACTGGTGGAGACACCCAACAAAGTTCAAGGTTGATACCCATAACGTTTATACCACAGCCTCTGAATGAGTACATGGTCTATGTGGCTATGATGTTATGTAGACTTTTCAGGAAGAAAAGTCCTACCCATTTCCCTACAGAATGGGTGCCCCTTTTACATGAAGTAGCCAAAGGATATAGCTTCAACTGGAACAAAATTCTATCAGATAACCTGGCTAAGGAAGTTATGGATTATCAAACCGTGAGATATAATGGCCGACTAGTAGCCTTTTATATGTCGGCATATATAATGGACATTATATGTTTCATGACTCCTTTCCCTTTGATGAATTGGAGTTGGAACCCAACCTACACTGAACTGATTCATGAATATCATTCTAAGTTGTGGGAAGAAAATGCTAAGGATTCTTTTTACGAAATTTTTCATTTCATGGTGATATTGGTGCATCAGATGTTGTATGGTTGTGCACCCCCCCCATATTTCAGAGTCAGTCATAGGAAATCTCAAGGAAGTTGTCGATTGGTTTGTTGAGGAGAATTTCTCCTATATCAAGGTTTTTGGATGTTCTTTCCCTCCTCATGCACTTCCTAAATTCCTCCCTGACAGACTGGTGTGCAAGGAGGTAGCTCATCAGATAGTAACAGGTGGTATTGGGATAGAACTGAAAACATCTCAAAATAATTTTTGGCCAGTCTTTCCCATACAGATTGGAAAGTTTTCGCTACTCAACCTGGGTTATTCCAAGGTTGAAGTTGTAGCTCTAAAGGAGGTCAAGTTGGTGAATATCAAACTTAGGAAACACGACCCTTATCAAATAGTGGGAAGACACATGGCTCACTGTGGCATGAAAGCATTTGAACATGAGGAATCCCCTCGCGGTGACATTTTCAAAGGGGTCAAAACCTATGAGGAGGTGTTAGATAGGGTACAGATGTTATCATCCGATTTGCAAACCAGTCTCTTAACCTTCCAGAGACACAGGCGAAGCGGTTTTCCCAAGGTATTGCAGGGCGAAGCAACAACATCTCCTCCAGAACAATAAAACATTCCCCTAGGCTTCGGACAGAAAACGCAGGATGAAGCAGAGATCGAGGAAAATTCACAGGGGGCAGAAAGATCTGCACAAAACAAAGAAGTCCCACAGATAGAGAATCCAAGACTGAAACAGAGAGAAGGTCTGGGACACCTCCCGAGTCCAGTCAATCTACCCCTCCTTCATCATCTACTATTCATGTTGATACCCCCAAGACTGTAGGGGAAACAAAATCCATAGAGTTGGGTAATGCCATCACTTTCTCGACCCCTTTACAGTCTACTTTTGGCCTCCCTCAGATAGGAGTCATATATGCTAGTGACCTTGACCCTATCTCCAGAGGATAAATACCTCCCTCTAATTACTTCTTCAATAAAAAGAGGAAGGTTGTATTAAAGAAGGAGATGTATATGAGAGAAGGTGGAATGGTAAAGAAACACAGGGTGTTGGTGGATGGGAAAAACTTGGAAGAGGGAGATTTTGCTACAGAGGTGGCAGGCTCCATGGGATCCCTGGCAACGGCAAATCTATTCACTGTTGACAATATGAGAACAAGGTTGAAACAGAGTAACCACAGGTTAGTCCAGTTTCAAAACCAACTAAAAGATACAGAGAAAAATATCAAAGAATAAATAAATAAAAGTCTAGAGCAGGCCAGAGCTGCTGAGAAGCAAGAAATTCAATCACTTAATTCAAGACTAGACGAGATGAACGAGAAGATGCAGACTAGCCAAATACAAGTTATTCGGTAAATAGAATTGGCAAGACAACTACAGACTAAATTGAATTCAATAAAAGGCCAAGTTATAGATTTGAAATTTTTTCAGGACTTGTCACTGGAAATACATGCGAAGATAGAATCCAAGCAACAGAGAGTAATCTCCCAAGTAGATATTATTCAGAATTATTTTCAGGAAGTAAGTAATGCTCTTGATAATATTATTTTTAAAGAAAAAGAAGTTAAAGCAACAAGGGCCACTTTTCAAAAGGCAGTTGTATGTTCAGAAAACAAAGAAGTATTGAAAATTCCAAAGCGTTCTGTCACAGAGGCGATATCATGCTCAAGGTATGGGAAACCAACATAGCAGAAAATAAGAAAACAACCAAAGAAATTAAAGACGATTGTGAAATAATCTTTGATTTGTTGGACAATGAATCATTAGGTATTGGAAGAGACAATTGCACTGGGAAATTAGGACAGATAAACAGTGTAAGACACTAGTTGAATTTCAAATAGGGTTTGAACGAAATTCAAATGGAAATTTCACTATTAAAGGAAATGGATGTTACCCTAATAAAGAAGTGGCTAGTGAAGCCAAACTTTAAATTTCAATCAATTAAGTTTGTTGGTAAGGGAATCGAAGACCGTCTTCCAAAAAATCAGAGAAAATTTTATCTATTCGAAGCAAAGGATTTTCCAGAGCCTCCCAGAAGTTTTGTACACTTTCTTGAAAAATGTATTGAACGTATTGGGTTGAAAGAAGGAGATACTTCAATAAAACAATGAAGTATCATTTTGAAAACTTATATTATCGAGATGATAGGAAAATAAAAGATAATCATGTAAATGGTTTAAGTTTTCATTTTCGTAACTGTTTGCCCCTAGGAGTTAGGAAATCACCAACCATCAATGTATGGGTGATCTAGTATAAGTATAATTTCAGGACACTGAAAAGAGGCTTTTTCTGGGTGCATTGTAAGGAATAATTTGAAGATATTTTTGAATTAATACAAATACAGATGGAATATTCCAGATCTAGTCAAGTTTGAGTTATATGTTTCTCTGTCGTTTCATATTTTTCATATATCTCTTTAATGAACGCTTAACTACAATTTAGTACAATCTCTACTGTGGTGATTATTTATTCTTGCAATTTAATCGTTTACGACTTTTCCTCTGTATTGGCTATCAGTAGATACAAGACCTATAAATGTTTTAAATTTCAATATCATATACTTCATTAAGAGTTTTTCCTGACTATTTTCTTCTTCTACCATAAAGTGAGATTCATCTTTAATTGATGCCTCACTTTGTTCAGTAGCTTTGTGTTTTCTTTTCATTTCATGCATATTCCCTTTTCAAAATTTAACTCAAATACCAGAAACGGCCTTTAGTTTCGTCATTCTATTAATTCAAAGTTTTGGAGTTCTTCTTATATGTTTTGAAATAGAAATAGCGAACCCTGAAAAGAAAACATAAGAATCTATCCTTTCAATCTCCATCCCTCATGACTGTTCCAATTACAAGACAGCCTAATACCGAAACTGGACTATCAGATCAAATGAGCATACCTTTGAATTTATTCAACACCATCCTACAGACAGCAACTAACCCAGTTGAGTTAGAACGTTCATGGGAAGTAATTGAAAGAGACATTAGTATCCAGGAAAACTGGGAAGCTAGAAAGAGACAGTTAAGGAACCAACAATAGCCCTTTTCATATAACTTGCCTTTTTATCCTTAGCCTTCTCTATCTTTTCGGATTCCTTGATGATATACTTTAGAGCCTTAAAGTACAAACTCATGAACAACAAACGGTATACCTCAATGACCGGTAATCAAATGAAGTCTCATTGTGTTCGACCTCAACTCCTTTGTTCACATAATGTATACGTGCACCTTTGGTTGATTGTGTAGAAGACTTGAAGACATCAGTTTATAGTCACATCTTTCCTGAGTTGTTTCTACCTTTTCATTGGACCAGTACATGTGTGACTTCAGTGATCATGGGTGATCATATTGTACTCCATTGTATACAGATATCTTCATATTGATTTTGAGACTGGTTTTACCGGGCCTTCTTTGTGACTATGATAGCCTTTGGCATGTAACCACATTTGAATTTGCCTATTCATTGTCATGGACAGTTTTTTGGTATATTTTCACATGGATCTGCAGTGTAATTCAAATTGGCAGCCATGTATGCAAAGTCAGTACAGATTCTAATGAGCAACTATTTCTTCCAGTTGGGTCCCCATTACTCCACTTCTATGTCTTATAATGTATTTCGTCCATCACAAATACTCCTCTAACCTCACACATTAGGGGGCATTTGTTATAGAAATATTTGCATCACCCTATACAATCTTGCACAGAGGGCCTTTTTCCATTTCCCTATGCAGACTTGAAGTCCCTTTTTGCAAATCCCCGAGCAAAAAACATGATTTTTCCACATATACGTGCTCTGCCTATATTACAGCATGTGTATACGGTTGCACCACTATAGCCCGCATACATCGAGAAATGTGCCCAAAATTAAAAAATGATGTCAGGTTTCCATTTCACGTCACAATATCAATGATCCTTGTCCTTCCATATACTAGAAACGTTCTGACTCAGCCCTTCAGTTTCACTTAAAGGCTATAAATGGGCCAAATACGAGCTATGGAAAAGAGGAGAAAGAATTCAACTTTGAGAGCAAAGTTACTCTGGAGAAATTATTCACTTCACATTGACTATGCATCCCTTTGTCCTTTAAGTTTGAACACATTGTTCATCCCCCAAGCTCTTCCCTTATTGATTGAGAACTTCATTGTCTTTCTTATATGAGCTTGCCTTTGGTGGAGGATTGAAGTGGTGGAGGTCCAGCTGGAAGGAACTTAGTTTCTCGATTTCGAATTGTGCCGAAACAGAAGTTTGTAACTCATTCACTTATGTTGATTATATCTTAATAGAAATAATATTTTCTCATCCAATTAATATCTCGCAAATATTTGAATTTTTATTCCATGGGCGTATTTGTTATGAAGGTTGATGGATTATTCTATTGAATGTGCTAACAATATATATTATCACCATATGCTTGCATTGATTGGTTGTGGAGGACTAGTTGCAGGTATATTTCTTTGGGTCAAGTGCTCAACGGTGGACTTCATCAAATGTCTGGATGAGGTAGGCCTCTTATCTTGTCTTGTTAGCATATTTGTTTATATAGCATACTTGAGATTAGAGTTGATTTATGTAGTCATTTCCATCTATTTTGGTTTACCCCTAGCCATAGAGATATTTTCCTCGTAACATATACTTTCATACTTCTGCAACCTCTGGAATGCACCTTCGCATTCCACCTACCCACTTTTCACCCATACTTAGAAACGTTTCTAAGTATTTCATCGTGGGCCTACGAGACATCATGAGCGGTCAGATCTCTCACCCTCTAGGTTGTTCAATCTATGACAAGTGGCAACCTCCCGGGCCATCAGATCTCTCACCCTCTAGGTCATCCAATATGTGACAAGTGGCGACCTCCTAGGTCATCAGATCTCTCACCCTCTGGGTACGTAGTCATTTCTTTGAAATATGTTAAGTCCTAAATCATGGAAAATTACCCCTTAATTGGGGCATATTACATTAGTATTGTTATTTTGTTTATGGTGGCTTAGGTCCATTAGTTGTAATTGTACCTCCTAGTCTCTTATATATACCAAGGAGGCCTTTTCATTTGGAATCATATTGTATTTGTGAATTCTTGTGATGTATAAGGAGGTTTCCCCCTCGAAGAGGCTTATTATCTGAGTTTCTCTCTTTTTCAAGGTGTTGAGAACTTTTTCTGAGGTTTTTATGCTATTTGATATTTTATTCTTAACAAAATATCTTGGTACTTAGTCATTATTGATACTTAGACAATTATTGAGATTTCAACATGGGCCACGGGTCTACAACATTTTCCCGAATATATATTTGTGACCTCATCTGTCCGACCAATTCTTGACACTTAGTCGATTTTTGGACTCTCACCATGGGTCTATGGTTCATGCTTATTTATTCTCATACTCCCAATTCTTCGTCGTGCTCACTATCTTCATGATGTCTTGATACTTAGTCATTTTTCGAGATCTCTTGTGCTTATGTTGCAGATGAGGTGGCCTCCGCATGGACATCTTCTTCATGTACACCAAATAAAGTGGCATCGATACGTGTCCTAACACATGGCACTACATGTGGCATCACTTATGTGGCATTTGTATAATAGCTTACTATCATGGCATGACGTGGTTGAGTTGGCCCACCAAGTATCAGGCCCCAATATTTGATATTAACCGTTGATCTCTAGAGATGAACGATTAGGATTTAACAGACTTTGGGTTCACATTTTTCCACACCAAAAGTTAACACCTTGCACATGGTTCCATGACTCTTCTATTCCCTTTCAATTTTCATAAAGGTGATTTTGAAAGATAAACTTTTCGAAGTTGATTCTCCTTATGCATGTGGGATATATATATATATATATATATATATATTTCACGGACATTCTTTTGTTTCTCCTTAATACTTTTACTTAGACTCCCTCACCAGACTTATTTCCACTCAGGTATGCATCTCATTCAACTTAGAACTATGATCACTCATCTGGTCACCACAAAGGCTTATCCACATCTCCCTCATATGCACATAACTTATTCCTATGTGTTGTTTGGATTCAATAAGTTGTGATTGATTTTCCACAGAGTTCTTCACCTTCTATATCTCATCCTGCTTCGGATTGACTGTTGATAAAACCTCATCAACACACAAAATATCGCTTTCGTTTGGTTTGATTTGCAGTAAGGACGCTTCCTCTGTCTGTTTTGTTTGATTATCTTTATAGTGTTGATATTGTGGTAGTTGCGAGAGGTATTTACCTCCACGTGTAAACCTAAAGAGAATAGAATATTCTAGGAAGCAAGAAGAAACCCTAATGAGTTGGATAATAACCTAGAAGACAAGTCGGCTCAAGAGGATAATTTGTATTAGGTTATTGGCCTCCAAGAGAAGAAGTCGGCCAGAAGAAATAATATATACTGAGTAAATAGGTACCCAGAATGAGAAGTCGGCCCAGGCAATTAGCCAAAATTAGTATAAATACAGGAGGACAATCTTCATTCTGGTAGGCATTCTCAGAACAGCGGAGCTCACTTGTGCGCACTGCAATTAGCCAGTTTGTGCACAAGTCTGGAGGAGAGTTGTCGTTGCAGCCACTGCAACTAGCAGATTGTGTTTTGGATTGGACTATCTCTTGGTTATGGTTCGGACTATATGATCATCTCTTGTTTAGTGATCTATCCTTGGAGAAAGGTGTGCTACCCTTTGTTTGGATATCTCGCCTAGGGTTTGTTTCCAGAGTGATTCCTTGTCAAGGTTAAGGTGCTCGGAGGGTGGCTTTGGCCTACAGTTGGGTGACAATAGAGTGTCTATGGTAAAAACAAGCACATCCACCATATTCTAACAGGTTATGGGCCCACACCTCCTTCATTCAATCTAACCACTGGAAGGGAGCATAGCCATAAGGATATTGAGCTCGTTGAAAAATTGTCACTAGGGTTTCTAGCAGGAGCAGTCACCAAAGCACTGTCGCTAGGGTTACTAGCGGGTGCAGTTGTAGAAACCCTAATCCTATCATTGAGGCACCTTAAGTGAATGGATTGACCTAATTTCCAGATATACCAGTGAGGCCTAGCCTAATTCATCTCCTAGTAATCTCAGCAAGCCAAGACGTCAAGTTTGAGTTTTTGGTCAAATCTAGGGTTGACCAAGTCAAAGAAGCCATGACCTACTTTATGAAGTCAGAAAACAAGCTAGATGGAGATTCTAACTTCATAGCGTCGAAGACAAGGATTGACCTCATCCTTTCCAAGAATAAAGTGTTGGATATCATGAAAGGAAAGATCGTGGAACCAGAGTTCGAAGAAGGAAAAGAGAAAGAATCGTAGAACATTGCAGTTATGGAAAAGTTCAAAGACGGAGACATCAATTCCATGAGTATCATAGTGGACTCTATAAAATGCCACTTGATACCCTACATCTCCCATCTTGACTCATAAAAGAAGATGTACAATGCCCTAACAAACCTCTTCTCAGTTAGAAACATTGGACAAGTAATGATTCTGAAGAATGAGATCCTTGACATGAAGATGAATGATGATGACAGCATAACATCATACTTTGTGAGAATATCTCAGTTAAGAGATCAACTACAAGTTATTGAAGAGATCATTTAAGATAAGGAATTGGTAAACATAGTACTCAATGGTCCTCCCCAAGACATGGGATGCATTTTCCGCAAGTATGAACACAAGGAAGGAGTATCCTACATTTGAATAACTTTGGACTTGTTGTGCTCAAGAAGAATCAAGGATCAGTGCAAAAGAGAAACCCCAAAAGAAGTACGATGATCAAGCCTTCACAGCAAGATTCAATAAGTTCAAGAACCAAAGGAAGTTTGGTTCAAGGAAAAAGCCAAATCAAGAAAAAGATATGTCAGAAGTACAATGCTTCAACTGTCAAAAGTATGGTCACTACAAGAATCATTGTCCCAAGATAAAGAAAAGGAAGGAGACACACAAAGCATCAGTTGCTGAAGAAAAGGAACCTACAAAGAAGACCAAGCAGGATAAAACAAACTTCTTCTTCTAAGATAAGGTAACAATACTCCTCATTGTTCTTGTACATACCATGTTTTATGTACATATCTTGCATATCTATTTCTTAGAAGATAATATGTTAAAAGAGAAACTATACTTATGAAAGAACAACAAGATAAGGATTGTTATCACTATGACTATAAGACAAGCTGCAAGATAAGCCGAAATCATAATCAATCTTGAAGAAACCTAGAAGAAGTAAACACGGAAAGAAGTCAACAATCAAGAGGAAATTGGAAAAATATTTGTGACACTTTGCAGAAGGCAATAAGTGTAAATGTGTTGAACCTGCATAGAATAGATCTAGCTAGAAAATACCACACACATTTGCAAAGAGAAATTAAGAAAGAAGAAGCAAGAGAGAAACAATGGAAGAATTATCATTAACTGTATTCCTCACTCAAAGAGTGAATAATTTACAATAGCTATAGGATACATGAGTAACTAATGAGCCATAGTGGTGTTTTAGATTGATCTGGACACACACCAGCAGTTACAAGAGTGAACTACCACCTAGTTGAGTTAACTAGTCAACTAGTCTTCAATTAACAGATTGAACAAAGAGTAGTGAGTTGGTGATGATCCCAATGTTGCATGGTGAAAAAACCAATGCAACATCTAAACTCAACTCAATTAGTCAAACTGAAGTGTCAACTGAAAAAGAATATTCTCCAGGTGGAATATTCTCCCCTAAAATATAGGAGACTGGATAATGACTAATTATGACTAATAAACAAGGAATAACCTTAG
>SNQJ01S0003251.1:40631-52308 GCA_010110895.2 Picea sitchensis
TACAATAGATATAGGATACATGAGTAACTAATGAGCCATAGTGGTGGTCTAGAGTGATATGGACACACATCAACAGTTAGGGGAGTAAACTACCACCTAGTCTAGTCTCTTAGACAATTATGGGAGTGAACTGCCACCTAGTTGAGTTAACTAGTCAAATAGTCTTCAGTTAACTGAATGAACAAAGTGTAGTGAGGAGTAGATCAAGGAATCAAGGGTAATGCTCCAGTGCACAAGTGTGCATTAGCATGGTGATGATCTCAATGTTGCATGGTGACAAAACCAATGCAACATCTAAACTCAACTCAACTAGTCAAACTGAAGTGTCAACTGAAAGAGAATATTCTCTAGGTGGAATATTCTCCCCTAAAATATAGGAGACTGGATAATGACTAATTATGAATAATAAACATGGAAAACCCTTAGGAAAAATAAATCCTAGGTGTGTGTGAAGCAACTCCAACATGATTTTCATCATATGCCCTTCCTTATCTATCTCTTCTCCATGTCCATTGGAGTTCGATCCTTCAACTTCCAAATGGACATCCATTCCTTTTGCTTCATCCTCGGAATTGGAAGCAATCTATGCCTCTTCCATTTATTTTGCACTTAGTGGAAATTCCATTCAGTTTTGGCACTCGTTAAACTTCTACAAACAAAATGTGCAGACAACTGGAATTTGTCAAGACATTATTCCTTAACAAACCCACAACATTCATAAGCAAATCTGATTCAAGAAAACGATCAGTTTTCATTCTCTGTGATTCTCGTTCAATCAAGAATCCCCGCAAATTTCTTCTTTCAGAACTCTTCTCTGCTAATTTTTTCGGGCACTAGCCCCTTTCTCTCAGTCCCCAACCCACACGACCATGGGTTGTGACCAAGCGCTAGATAAAAAGGTGCTACTCGGGTCTTCGGCCCTCGTAAATTTCAAAGCGCAATATGACAATCTCTTGAAGTTCAGACTACCGAACTCGCGACGTAAGTCAAATCAACCGTCCACATCTACCTAGAATCCTATGGCGGACACACACTATGGAACCTCAGGTGTCAGAGTTCTGGGACTTCGGGACTTTGGAGTTTTGGGAATTTGGTTTTCGGAAGCTTCCCTCTTGCTTCCCTTCAATCTCCCAAATTACGAACTTAGGGCTTCTCTATCCTCCAGGCCCACATAGTACAATTTTCACCAACTAAGGAAATGGCATGTGGTACACCTAGAAAGATCATGTCACCCCAGGCGACATCATCCAACCCCACCACGTCTACCCTTTCATTTCGAAACTTCGGGCTTCAGAAGTTTGTACATCAACACATTCCCCTTCTCCCGATTACTGCAGTTTCAAACTCTCCCTGATTAATCGAAAGTCTTTATCTCTATCGCAACCAATGGTCGAGATCCACTTTGTGATTTCTTGCTTCAGATGTTTTCACTTCTCTTCACTTTAAATCTTTCGATCTGCAAACTCCGAAGGATTCTCACGAATAACCCGTGTGCGTCTTATCCAAGATTTAATGGTCAATATTCTCCCCTCAGATCTACGGTGTAGATCTCTTCTGAGACTTCGGAGCTTCGGACTTCAGAAGTTTGTACCTTAGCGCACCCCGCTTCTCCCAATTTCCAAACTCTGATAGGCTTCTAGGATAACCCTCCTGCACCTTCTCCAGATCTGACAATCATAAAAGGGTTTCCTTTCCTTTCGAACAGATCCTACGGCTCCCACACCCCAAGTGTTGAGATCTTTCTCTCTGTGGTCAAATACCACGCTGGCTATGGTTTTATTATACCACTACTCCTCCTGAGCTTCGTAATATGACCAAGTAAACCATTGGCACTCATAAACATTCTAAGGTTCGAAATTGGTTCCATTCGAACACCATTTCCACTCGAAACCTTGGGTCCAAAGACTGCTTATCTGGCCCATCTAGGCTCAACATTGAAACTATGGCTCTGATACCATATTGTAATGTCCCCGGCCATCAACCCCCACTGTCGGGAAACACTACTACATGGAACATATATATATACTTATAAAGAATATGCTTTAAATCAAATTAACACATTTAACATGGAGTTACTGCTATCATATAGAATTAATGGAATTAACAACAATTCAAACTTGCAATGGAATACATGATAACATTTCAAGAGGTAGACATGCATCACATATAAATTAAGTACAAAATTAATACTTATCTTCTAAACTAGCGTAACACCACCAGTTGTGTGCAGACCTTCCACGAACCTCCCAGCCTTAGACCGTGCTGCTCATCACTCTCAACAGTAGGTCACCCCTAAAGCTGGGACTAAGCTCCACTAGGCAAGGGAATCCCAGGTTAGGCAAGTTCAACAAGAAGACACACAATTTATGAGGAGGGATTCTCTCCCAGGAGCCACTTATGCCCACTGCTCACAGACTCTCATTCCCCACATGTTTGTCCCACCCCAGGAGTATACACCTTCACTGTCACTAGGATAGTCCTTCGGCTGCTAAACCTCCCTTGCCTTGGGCTTCAGAAATAGGTCGGACCAGAATTCTCTGAGCTCTGTGGAAGCTACAGAACCCCTTCCAGGAGTTCTCACTTCCTCCGTGCACTCTCTCACCTAGAGAGAGTTGCTCACAGGCCTGAAAACCTACCTCTTCAACCAAAACCACCTCCCTCACCTAGAGAGAGTGTTCCACATAGGCCTGACATCCTACTTCTTCAGCTCCGTTCCAGCACAATGAGGACAACAGTAAGGCTCAGTAAGGAACAAATGAAGGTATCCAATCACACTCAGCCAAGGGACTGTGTGGTCACATCATGCAATAGTTATAACACACACGACTTAGACAATTAAGGTATTCTCAGGTTCAACAGAAGACAACAACCCAAACGGTTAAGCACGAACTCGGATTTGCAGTGTCGATAAACATTGTTCATAGGACACGTAGGTCATCCTTTCCCTCCTGACTGGTTTCTCAGATGTGCATGGTTATGCAGAGGTCCAACGTAAGGGTAAACGGTACAGACTGAGGATTTGTCAGCTTCTCAGGAAAATATCACAGGTTGGCCTCACGGTTTCGGGTTTCAGAGTTGCGTGAGGTATGCAAAGATCAGACGCCCACGCCCCATGGTTCAGACAGTGGATGGAAGAATGGAGGACCAACCCCCATCATGGCTCAATTATTGGGTTAAATTGCATGTGCCTAGGCTGACACATGTCGCCCATGAAGCTGCATGCACTCCATCAAGCATGCGTTCCCTTTTCCAGGCACTTAGGATAAAAATATACCTTTCACACCACTTTGGAATAATAATCAATTAGTATTCCCAAGGGCTTAAGCCCCTAAGATTATCCCCTCTTTCCAATCTTTCATCCCCCTTTCCCTTACCCACCTTGTGTAAGATTAGTCCCCCATCACTCTTTCTTCGTGGTCGGTTGGCATGCAACGATGTTTACATATTATATTAATGATCTACATAATTACATATACAAAAACATGCTCTTGGCCTTAACCCTTAGGCTCTCTGGCCTAATAAACACGTAAGCCCACCAACTTATCAATACTCGGCTCACCAGCCTACAAAACTTGATTACAATTCATAAACATGATTACAATTCATAATATAACTGGGGCACTAGCGGGGGATATTACAACTTCGGGGTGTTACTTCAGCTTAGGATCAGCTATGATATCCTAGTTTAGCAGGAAGAATACTTTTGTAGCACTCAATACAACAAAAGTGGAGTACATCGCAGCCACAGTCGCAAGTCACGAAGCAATATGGCTTCAAAAAATTCTTGCAAGACTATTTGATTAAGAGATAGAGATGACCTTAATACACTATGATAATCAAAGTTGTGTCAAGATTTCAAAAAATACAATATTTCATGAAAAGTCGAAGAACATTGAGATCAAATATCGCTTCATCCGAGACATGGTACAAAAGGGAGAAATAAAGCTCCAATACATATCCACATATGAGAAAATTGTGGACATTCTCACCAAGCCTTTGTTTAAGAAAAAGTTTGTATACTTCAAATATAAACTTGGCATTATGCAAAATGTCTCCCTCACTGAGAGGGAGTGTTGATGTTTCTCTAGTTAGCAACATCGAGCATACATTCTCCCAGATTGATCATGTTGATTTGACCAAGGGAAATTAATCATTCACTCATGAAGATTTTCTAGTGGCGAATAGCCCAAGCGTAGACTTTCTCTTGACGAGGAGTGGATAGACTCGTTCTCTCACATTGCCTTCTTCAGGATGGAATGGTCTATATTAATTAGACATGCATGTCAATTCTATCAAAGATAATAATAATCAAAATAGACGATCAAGATCCACATGCGAGAGTATAAAATTTGAAGATATTAAGCATAGCATGTCAGCAAGAGGATGCATAGTTTGAGTTAGTCAATCATGACATGCGATAGAACAAACCCTTCCATAGTATAATATCATCAAGCACTTTGGAATCATTAAAAGGTCAGAATTTGACATGTCAATTCTATCATACAAATGTCAATGAAACATCATAGGTTAAGAAGCATCACGAAGACATTTGAAATCATTAGATTGAAAGGAATAATCAACACTCATCTCATCAAAGATAATAATCAATCAAGATCAATCCTTCAAGGTAGGAAAATAAATAGCATTAGGCTTAAGAAGTAGTAGGATTAGGTAATAGGGATGAAATTTCAGTAGGGGCCCCTTTCCTTTCGCTTGTAAAAGAAAAATTAAAGGGGTTTTTTTGCGGCCACAACAATGGCGACACAACGGAAGAACCAATTATCTCTATCAATAGAAGTCTAGGGACATTACTTCAAATCTCAATTTGAAAGATAAGCTCAACAAGACTACAATTTTTTTTCCAATAGTCATGGGTACCACAATGACACCAAAATTCTAAAATATATAACCCAATATTTCTATTACCTGTAATCTAACACACCTTTTTCAAAGAGACAAATAATGAGATAAATTCTTTTACTGGATAGACACTTCATATTAGCTTTGGTTCAACCACGGTTTTTCACTTTTTATAACAAGAAAATATCTACATAAGTATGTTTGTCATCTCTCATTTCTTGACATTGCTTCATTTCTGGTAAGCATCCATAGCCCCGACGAGTTTACTTGTACTTCCCACACTATTAATAGTACTTTCTACTTCCTTTTTATTTCAGAATATGCTCACCCTTTTAGATTTGTATATACATGTATGCATGTGCACATAGAGTGTGAAGGAAACGGGGTGGTACGAGAGTTCTTTTGATTTGTTGAGTATATATTATGCATTTTAGTTCAACCCAGAGGTCTCCCCAAAACCATCACAATATTGACGATTTTATTAATGTGAAGTGGATGGATCTCAAAGAAAAATATAGATAGACGCTTTCCTATACTTATGGATTATCATGGTATGCTCAACAAGAACATGTGTTCCACCACAACTATCAGTCCATACCCACAACTAAGAATTTTGTGAATGCACATTTAGACATAACATCTCATGCATATTATGAATTGAAAAAATAATTTATTCAATATGTGACCATAATTGGACCAACCTCTCACCAAAATTTTAAAGAGTAATCCTCAAGGCAGACCAAGAAGTCAAATCAGCTCAGGGAACATACCAACATTTAAATCAAAAGATGGAAGAAATATGTACAAGCAGTAGGCAAGCTCTAAAATTGAGTTCAACTCATGAAAACAAAACTAAGCTAAAATAAGTCTAAATCTATAATGCTAGTCATCAAAAGGATGACAACTAGTTAGAAAATAATAATTTAACTCAACAACAAGAAAAAACTCTGGTACAACAACAATGAATTTTTTTTCAGTGCAAACTTGGAAAATACCAAGTTCAATAACCAGTCAAGAGATGTTAATCATTCAACATCAAACTCAATGAAAATATTCCCAGAGTTTTTGATCTGAAATTAAGGAAAAACAAGATTAAAATAATTGATAATCTAAAGGAAAAAAATTTGCAACTCAATTCTCTACTCAAATTGTCACATACAATTTCTCTTTCATTTAGTGCAACAAAACAATCTCCCAAGAATCTAGAAACATGGGTTAATGGATCGATTTAGTCAAACATATTTTCTAAAAATTACATCACATGAAATATTCTACAATTCATAAGTTCTTAAGATTTCATGACATGAGAAATTCCTTTGCATATTTGAAAGTAATTATTTTTTAAATAGAAAATACATTTAATACTTCTCACAAAAGCGTCGTTTTCTCTTTTCTATAAAATATAATCATTAACCATGTAGGTCAAAATAATTTAATTTGATACAACAAAGAGAGAAAAATGGCAGTTATGTAGGTCATCAAAATAGTCATTAAAATGACTCCAAACATTGACTAGATTGTAAATAAAAATGAGAATATATGAATGAGACAAAATATATTTTTGATGAGTTGTTGAATTGGTGACAATATTGGTTCATTAATCAAACAATGTCGCAAAGGAATCTTAAGTAGACAATTCTATATTAACACTTCCATAAATTTCCTTTATTAAAGAGAAAATTCCTGAGTTGTTGATTGCATAAACCATTTCCCCAACCTGCATTTCAAAAGAGAATGGTGTGATCAATTGTCGGATAGTTTGGGAAAAAATCTTCCTCTAAATGATTAACTTATTGAAATGAAATTTAAACTAAAAAGAAAAGAAAAGTTTTGAATTAAACTAATTCTAGGAAGAGCATTCTAAGCTAGTGGAAAATTAGATTATATTGGTTGTCGTCATCTTATATAAATGTCAATGTTTTCATCAAGTATTCATTTGGTGTTCATTTAGTCAAATATCACAACCTTCTTCCTAAGATATAAGCACTATGTTCTTTTCATACAATATTCCATTTAACATGAAGGTTAGTGTCATTGATTGTTGCGATATTCAGATCCTCTAAACATTACATATTGTTCCTGTAATCAGAATAAATCAAATTAAACAAACATGACCATAAGACTTCAATTCCATATATCTTCTAAATATACATGTTCGTCAACAAACCTTAGTCATAAAAATCATATTCAAATATTATCACATTGCACCCCAAGGTATGTGTTTCCTCTGATTATGGATGACAATGATGTGAAAAATTGTATGATCATCTTTTAGCCTTGTGAGAGGCAAGAGGAAATTATCATGAAAAGGGAGCAACTAAGATATTTTGGAAAGGTGCAAATGATCTCAAGTTACAACCTATGTGGATTGACTTCCCCAACACAAATGACAAATATATGGGAAAGTCCATGAAACTGATATCCTCAAGTTCTCAAGAGTGTTCCAAGTAGAAAATTTGTGTATTTCACTTCCTTGAAATTACATGTCACACAGAATAAGAGGAAAGTGAAATGGAAACTACGAGTGTGTAGCTTGTCTCTCTACTATATAGGTTTTTCATTAAAAATAATGGGACATATAATCCAGAAAACAAAGTCAACAATCTCATAAGAAAGAGAGATCCAAATAGAAGATGACCCAAATATGCTTATCTTTTCTGATTATTAATAAACTAATTTTGGGTTCAAGGAGTCTGGAAAAGTGTGGGGCCCAATATATTAATGAGTTACATCCCGCAATATTCACATATTGAAACTTACGATCATGGCTAAAATAAAAATAAATGATGAATATTTGAAATTGGAATCTTAGAAGTTGCATTGCTATATTCCATAAAGATACTTACAACTCCCAAGAATTTCAATGGATTCAACATGAGATAAGTGTATAGTTCCCAACCATGATAAAAATAAGATTACTCAAGAATGTAACCATAATGAGTGACCCAAGATCAACAAACCCAAAGGATGAAAATATATTGTTCAAGAAAATATCAGGTCTGAAAATCAATTGAATTGACAATGCTAAGACTGAGTCTTTGGTCAATCAGTGGATTGGGGAATAAAAATATTGATTCCATAAATTTTTTGAAAAATATATCAGAAAACAGATTTAAATAATAACATGGTTTACGATGTTAAAACATGCATCTAGACAATGTGGTTGAATATCTCTTGATGTTGTGTATGAGATGAAACTTGGACGAAGATAACTGCAAGACAAAATATGAAACTCATCCTTGAAAAACTAACTGAACAAAGCATAAGATATATGCAACCAATACCCATAAATTATAACTAAAGGTGTTGTAAGAAAATAACTCAAAATAAATAAAAGCAAGCTAAGCTCACTATGTTAAACAAGTCTATACAAAAAAATCATGTTGGTTGAAAGTAATCGAAGAAAATAATGAATGTGAAAGAAATTATTTGGACAACTCAAAAACCAAGGAAAAACAATATTTTAAAGATATTCCAAGGAGTTGGAGTGGCTTGGATTTTAGATGGGAATATTTTAGTCACTCAAACTTTGACTTTACTGTGTGTGGAACAACAAGCCCACAACTAATAAGAATCTCAATTAAGCAAAAATTTTCAGATTAGAAATCATGTGGATATGATTATGGGACAAATTCGAGTGTCCATTACAAGAGGGAATAATAGTATTCTTTATGAAATATCCCACTTGTGAGATAACCTAATGCTTGAAGAATGATCTTCATAAAATCAATGATCTGAAAATTACCCAACACATAGAAATGTTTTGAGGATGAGATAAAGTAAATTTTCTCAAGTCATAATTAAATTGGAAAATCCAATGAAGGGAAAATTTGTGTGTAAGTATTCTATTTCTCTCAACCTTTGTTGAGAATTCATGTATTGTTCAACCAACAATAAATAAAAAGAAAAGGAAAACATAAAACTAATCAAACTAGGAAGCAAAGCTAAACTATGCAAATGAAAGAAACTAGCTTATTCTACCCTACTTTTATTCTACTCTACATTGGCTGAAAAATGAGCTATGTAAAGTCATAATGCCAATGTAGCTATTTGTGTAATCCCAACCCTGCACAACCATATTCATCATAAAATATTAGAAACAAAGCTTGGAATAAAATTAGAGTAAAAGTTGGAAAAATTAAAGCATGATAAAATCCATTCACCATATTAAATATGTCAATGTAATAATTCATGGGAACATTAGATGAACACGATTCCTCCAACTATGTGTCAAATCTATCATAAAATCTTGCATTAATATCATAGAATTGATGGAGGTAGTTCAATGGGAAGTAGCATATTGAATGAGAACTGTGCATATAATTCATGTGAAGTGTACTTGGTGAGAGAGTCGTAATTCTAGTAAACTTGTTAACTCCAAAAGACAAACCAAGAGAACAAGGGTCTGACATAACCATCAGTGTAGACCAAAGTGCCTCATTGTATTGACATGCCTCTTGAGGCACATACTTCAAGTAGCCATCTACTTGAGATAGGCTAGTGGGATTAAATGATATACATGGGCTAGTACCCACCATGGTATAAGACAAATACTCAAGACAATGGTGGAAGCCATTAACATCAACAATATTAAGTATAGGGCTACTTGAACAAGAAGCTTCACTATTAAAAAAAAATGAAGATGAAGAAGAAGACGACATGGTCTGATATACGTCTGCTACAACATTCCCTTCATCCCATGAAAAAGGTTGATAAGGTTTGGTTGTGATTAGTTCATGAGAAGACTCCTTGTCCTCTCTATCTACAATATATATATTACCACCATCAAGTACTTCAAAGGGGTCAACCCTATTGAGTTCATTTGAATATAACAATGGGTGGCTTTCTGCAAAATAAAATCATTAAAGAGACCAGGATACAAATAACAATAATTGAAATAATTAAGAGAATTAAAAGCCTCTCTAGAACAATAATTTTTTTCAAAAAGTGACTCCCTGAATGGTATTTCCTCCTCATTAAGAACATCGATGGCCGATTATGGATTGATAGGTATCACACTAGGCATGGTTTCACAATAAATGCATTCTTCCTCGAGATGGTTTTCCTTTTCCAAGAAAAAAGTGGATTCCTGTGATAAAAGAGGTATGTCTTGTATGTTTATTTCTTCTCCTGAAGTGAAGAGATTAGCGTGGTTTTTTCCCCCCTGTAAAATATGAGAATCTGAAATTTCTTCCAAAACATATTCATAGTTATAAGAGGGGAGAAAATCACAAGAATCATTAGAAAAATAATTTTCAATAAATGATCCATCAGTAGTAGGAGAACATTCTTGATCTATAGAAGTTAAACAAGGAGAATTTATAACATCAGGACAATTTAAATAAAAAATAACTAATTCCAAATTGTCCATGGGTGAGGAAGAATTCATTTCATGAGTGTCTAGATTTTCTTCATTAACAAAATGATCATCAGTCAAGTCTTTCCCCATGGATTCCTCCTTCATTTCTTGTGATGGAAAAGAATAGAGAGGATAATGAGATCCTGACATAACCATCAGAGTGACCCGAAGTTTCCTATTATCAACAAGAAAACCCTCCTCTTGGTCAGCTACAGAAAAAATATGAAATCGAACTTACAACACAAGAGGTATCTTTTTCATCACAAGAAAAGGAAGGTGGAATGAAGTGGTGAGAGGATACATATGCATCTTCCGAAAAATAATTTTCTCTCTGATCTATATCCTGAATAGTAAATAAAGATCTGGACATATGGAGTCCAACTAAGCCATCAATATTTTCAATATTTTTATTTAAATCCAAATCATAATGCAAAGGAATATTAAAACATGACTTAGATTCTTCATCCAGTGGCTCATATGTTTCATTAGTAAGAGAAACTAAATAGGAAATCAAATCATTGTTAGAAGGCCTATAATCCAAAGGAAATCTATAGAAAATATGTGTAAATATAATATCAAAATCTTGAAGAGATTCGTATTTTTTCTTCCTAAGCTCTAGAATTTCTTCACACAATTTATCGTAATCATAATTCTCAAAATCATGCAAAATATCATGCATAAAATGTTCGTGTGTGTGAATGGAGGAGACCGACAAAGTCTCACACTAGCTCTTAACCCGACCTACAAAAGTGAGAATGAAAAACCTCCAAATGGCACTACCATTAGTAATATTACGAGAACCACAAAGTTTCCATAAATGTAAAGCATGTCTAGATGCAAAGATTTCACCCTCGCCATCAAATTTAAGATGCGACAAGAAATGTAAAATGTTTCTAGGAGGTAGAGTACCAAAACTAAACCTCCATAAAGGGATATGGGATGGATCCATTAGTAAATTGAAACAAAAATTAAAAATAACAACTCCACAAGCTTAGCTTGTCATATGGATCTTCTTCTAGCGCCATTTCTATTGTCCGGTCCAAATGGCTTGTCAAGGAGGTAAGGGAGAACACCTGATGGTAGATCCAAATTATAACTACTCTTGTTTGGAGTGGTGTTTCTAATGAGTATATAGGCCTCGTTTCCGCTCAGAAGTAAAAGAAGAAAAATGGGAAACACAACAGACTTTCCCCCAAAGAGTTCTAATTAATCTTAAGACTAATCTATCTAAAAGAAAACTAATCTAATATAACTAATTCTAATCTATCTCAGGAGAAAAACTAAAAGAATGAGTACAACGAAAAAGTAATACCATAAGAATTAGAAATCGTTCATGTATTCTATGGATAAATGACAGAAACAATGCTACATATACACAGACAAATAATTGTACAATACATCCATAACATCATTTTTGTACCCACAAGGATGTTGGATCATGTTGTCATTGATGCCAAT
>SNQJ01S0003251.1:52318-79855 GCA_010110895.2 Picea sitchensis
GAGTGTGGAATACAGTTAATGAGAATTCTTCCATTCTTTCTCTCTTGCTTCTTCTTTCTCAATTTCTCTATTCACTCTTTGAGTGTGGAATACAGTTAATGAGAATTCTTCCATTCTTTCTCTCTTGCTTCTTCTTTCTCAATTTCTCTTTGCAAATGTGTGTGGTATTTTCTAGCTAGATCTATTCTGTGGAGGTTCAACACATTTACAAATCATTGAAATATTGCAGAATGATGCCCAAAATCACCCAGTAGATAACAAAAAGCTCATGAAAGCTAAGGAACAATAGGGAGAATTCAACTTAAAGTTTATGAAGAGTCTGGAGAGAATAGAAAAGAAGTTGGACAAGGAGAGAGACTCGAGAAAAAAAGGGAGTCACCATACTTTTGAGGGAAGAAGATCAAGGAGTGTTGGTAGACACCATCATCACTCCCAAGCTCACTCCAAGAGGATAGCACATAGTAGTTCAAGCCCATCTCCTACCAGAAAGAACAGGAGATCTGGAGTGGATGAAATGAAGGGCATAATGAACAAGATTAAGCCTCCTACGTTTGATGGATCAGAACATAAGAAGGAGGAAGATGTTGAAACATGGTTGCTTGGCATGAGGAAATATTTCCAACTCCAGAATTATTCCTCTCATGCAGAAGAAAGAATTGTGATGTATCAATTGAAAGGAAAAACATCCATGTGGTGGGATAAACTTGTGCAGGTGCAGTACATTAGAGAGAAATATATCACTTGGAAATAATTCAAGAGGTATTTTGAGAAGAAATAATTGACTAAAAGATACTATGACAGAAAGATGAAATAGTTCTTTGAACTCAAGCTCGGTAGCATGACCATTGATGAATACGAGTGAAGATTTTTGGAATTGTTGAAGTATGTTCCGTTCATCAAATATGAGACTGTCAAGATTCAAAGGTATCTGAGTGGACTACCACCTTCCATTAGTGACAAGATTTAGTATGATGACCCTAAGACTATGGAAGAAATGATAAGGAGGGAAAAATGCTTATATGAGAATAAAAGAGAGAAGCCTACCTTCCAGAAGGCTTGGGAAGACAAGAAGAAATTCCAAATGGATTAGAGGAAGAAGGAAACTAAGCCACCATTTTTCAGGAACAGTCCTTAGGGACAACCATCTTTTAGAGATCCCAGGAAGGTTGAAGTGGGTGGGAAAATGCTAAGACCACCACCTATGGAATGTTGGGGTTGTAAATGGAACCATAGGTAGAGAGATTGTCCCCACATAAATGATAAAGTGAGAGTTGTCCACACTATAAAGCAGGATCTATATAACTTGTGCAGTATAATGCCAAGGATCTATGTATCCCTGGACAACAAGCAAGATGAATATTAGTCACACATGATTGAAGTGGAAGGTATGATCCATTTACTATTTTAATCGATTCAGGGTCTAGCCATAGTTATATAGATCCTAGAGTGGTGGAAATTTTTCAATTGTTGAAAAGCAAACATGAAAAGTTTTGTTTAGTGCAGCTAGCTACATGAACCAAGAGAAAAGTCACTGAGTTAGTTAAGTCCTGTCCGGTGGACATGAATGGACTGAGCACAAAGGCTGAATTGAACATTATGCCTTTAGGTTCTTATGACTGTCTAATTGGGATGGACTGTTTGGAACATCACCATGCCATCTTGGACTATCGTAATAAGGCATTCACTTGCCTGGATGAGGAACGAAATAAGAAAACAGTCCAAGGAATTCCTAGAGTTGTTGCTGTCAGAGAAATTTCAGCAATGTAGCTGAAGAAGTGCTACAGGAAAGGCTGCCAATTATTTGTAGCCCATGTGGAGGAAGAATCTAAGGATGAGTTCTAAAATATTGGAGATCATGCAATACTAAAGGATTTTGAGGATATATTTTAGGAGGTAATCGGACTATCTCCAAAAAGAGATATTGACTTCTCTGTAAACTTGATGCCTGGAGCAGCTCCAGTGTCGAAAGCTCCTTACAGAATGAGTACGCCAGAGCTGAAAGAGCTGCAATTGTAGCTTGAAGAGATTCTAAAGAAGGGATATGTATGCCCAAGTGTGTCACCTTGGGATGCCCCACTCCTGTTCATGAAGAAGAAAGATGGGATGCTGAGATTGTGTATCAATTTCAGACAATTGAACAAAGTAACTGTAAAGAATTGATTACCTCTTCGATCAGTTGAAGGATGCGAAGATATTTTCGAAGATACACCTCAGGTTGGGATATCACCAAGTAAGGATAAAGTATGAAGACATCAGGAAGACCACCTTTAGAACAAGGTATGGTCATTATGAGTTCACAGTGGTGTTGTTTGGGCTGTCAAACGCACCCATTGTTTTTATGTGCTTGATGAATGGGGTATTCAGGGACTATCTAGACAAGTTTTTCATAGTATTCCTGGATGACATTCTACTGTATTCCAAGACGGAGGAAGAGAATGAACATCATCTGAGGATGGTGTTGCAGGTTCTAAGAGAGCACCAACTCTATGCCAAGTTGAGCAAATTCTTGTTTTATCAAAAGAAAATCCATTACTTGGGGCATATTATTTCGAAGGATGGTATAGTTGTAGATACTGAGAAGATTAAGGCCATTAGAGAATGGTCAGTGCCAAATAACGTGACATAAGTCAGATCCTTTATGGGTCTAGCTGGTTATTACAGAAGGTTTATCGCAGGGTTCTCAAGGATAGCTCACCCTATCACTTCCTTGCAAAGGAAGGAGAAGAAATTTCAGTGGACAGAGGAATGTGAGAGAAGCTTCCAATGATTGAAGCAGATGTTAACCAGTGCTCCAATCCTAAGGATTGTAGATCCAAATGAAGATTTTGTGGTGTGCACAGATGCATGCAAAGAAGGCCCGGGAGGATTCCTAAATTAGAATGGATTCGTAATTTGTTATGAATCCAAAAAGTTGAAAGAACACTAAAAGAACAATGCAACTCACGATTTGGAGTTGGAGGCCATCGCTCACGCTCTGAGGAAATAGAGGCATTACCTCATGGGAAGGGGTTTCGAACTAAGAATAGACCATAATGGTTTGAAGTATTTGTTTGATCAACCAACCTTGAATGCTAGGCAGAGTAGGTGGTTGGAGTTTCTCTGTGAGTACGATTTTGATATCAAGCATATCAAAGGGAAGGAGAATAAAGTGGTTGATGCACTCAACAAGAGAGTACAAGAATTGCATGCTACAACCATTAGCATGTACTAAACTGATATTAAAAGCAAAATTTTGGAGGCTGCAAATACAGATTTGTAGTACAGGATTTGGTAGCAAAGCTACATCAAGGTGAGATTCCACAGAAAGTGGAAAATTATAAATTGGAAATTGACGGAACACTTCTGTAGAAGAACATAATTTATGTACATAACGTCCATGAATTGAAACTTTTGATTTTGAAATAAATGCATAGCGTACTTTATGATGGGCACCCTGGATACCAAAAGACTGTGGCAACAGTCAAGAGCCATTACGTTTGGCCAGGTATGAAGAAATATATTGTTGAATACATCGCTAGATATATGAAGTGTCAGAAGGTTAAAGTTGAGCACAGACACCCAGTAGGGTTGCTGCAGCCTTTACCCATTCCTGAGTGGAAGTGGGAAGTGGTGACAATTGATTTCATCACAGGATTGCCTAGAACAAGAAAGCAACATGATTCAATCATGGTGGTGGTGGACACGCTTACGAAAGTTGCCCATTTAATTATGTTAAAGACTACTGATAAGGCAACGAATGTTTCCGACATATTTATGATGGAAGGGGCACGATTGCACAGAATTCCCAAGACAATTGTGTCTGAGAGAGACCCGAAATTTACCTCAAATTTATGGAAAGGGTTATTCAAGGGGTTCAGAACGAATCTGAACTTCAGTATAGTCTATCATCCTGAGTCAGATGGGCATAAAGAGTGGGTGAATCGAGTAATAGAAGTGTTATTGGATATATCGGTAAATGCAGACTTAAACTGATCTCCCTAGATCCACCTATAACTAGAACAAAACAAGACAAGACATGGCGCTTTCCCTAAACTATAATCATTTAATCTATCATCAAATAAAGGATGAGTAACATACATTTGAATATCGCTTCCTTATGTCTTTGTTGTCCCTGCTTCGCTCCAGTGCTCTTGTGCTATTGATCCTGCAATGAAACACAAACCAACCAAAGTGAAAGCAATAATAGTATATTCAACGAAGGCTTATACATGTGATCAAGGAATCATGTAATAAAATGAGAGTGATTTTATGGGAAAGAAACATGCCACTGTATTATATTAAGAGAAATTTGAATATACAACCAAACAACCTTGATGTCACTAAGTTCCCTTTCAGTGGCCCTTGCTCTTGACACACACACTTGCTCCAAGCTTGCATGAAGATGATCCACAATAACTTGATAAGATGAGATGAAGCCTTCAAGCATCTGATGTAGAGTACCTCACACAATTCACAGCCTATTCAACCTTTATCATTCCTTACTTTCTCTTGCTACTTAATTCTTAACCTTTTCCATGAGAAATCCATCATTATATAGGAGAAAGAGAGATGGTTAAAGAGATCAAGATGATCCCACCAAATCAGAGAGGCGGGTAGGATCGTGAACTTCTTCCTTTTTTCCAGTTTTAGAATGTCGCCACACCCTATCTATATAGTATCCTGCAGAACCCCCGCAGTCTAGGTTTAGAGAAGCCTGCAGAAATCAACATTACCGCACTGTATACTACTACTAGCCTGTGACGTCCTTCTAAAATAAATCCTTGTAGGGAAGAAAACCAATTACTTTTCTCATGGGAAAGATCCTTTTGAGAGGCTGAATACATGCTTGTAGACACATCAATAGGGTGACCAAAATAATGTGTAATAGAATTCTCCCCAAAGTATGAGGTTGGAATTTATGAAAACCGAAATACTTTGTAGAACGTGTGCGTGTGTCAAAAACAAGGAGCGCACCAATCGAGAACCTGCAAACAACCAAGCATTTGCGCAATATTATACCATTTATGAGGTAGGCATTCCCATGCTCAGACTACAAGTGATTTAAACCATAAATGTCAGTCATGGCCACCAATCATACACTGTGGATCCATGTCACCAAGATTCTACATAGCCACTAGGAATACATTGTGGATCTATGCTCTAGAAAACTCAAATTCGGACATAGCCACGAGACATACAAAGTGGATCTATGTGTCATTAAAAATCATAAATATTCCATCGCAACCTGGACCAAAATGATGAGATCCAGGGTCTTCAATCCCTTCGTCCGTAAGTACAAATATAGCCATGCGATTACGGGTTCTGAATTCGAACATGGTAGAAACCACTAGATTAACGGTCATTAATGAAAACCATTAACAAGTGCGAGGGAAATCACCATTGATGTCAATGACTCCCAAGGTACCTTAGTACAATCCATCGAATGCGAATAAATAAGATGAAGTCGAACACTCGATAGAATCTCTCGATCAAGGACCAATGATGTGAATCCATTGTTGAAAGAGAAGAAACCTTCCATTGAGGCATGCAGGCTCTAATGTACTAAATGATTTCTAAGTCTTATTCCCGGATGATGAGTTGAAGTCGACAGGAAAAAAATCATCACAGGAGGGCCTTGATGTATCCCCTATCAATGACGCGAAATAAGTAACAGATTTAGGGTAGATCAAAGTATGAAAATGATTTGAAACTAACACAGGGAAGGCCGACATGGTAAGAATTGATAACTGCAGATGGCCAACTCGATAGAAGGCTTGTGCAAGGTTGGAATTCTCTTGAACATATGAACGAAACAACAATGGTCTTGGCAACATTGACTCAAAGAAGACCCAAGATATGAACTTGCAGAAGGTCAAACGAGAGACAAATGAATTTCCCAACCCAGGTTCAATGACGAAGGGGGTGTCATGTTCAAGAGCGACTATTACTACCACTAACACAAATATTGAGACACATTTCTTTCCCATGTTTCCCCCCACCATTTCTGGTGAGTACCTCTTTATTTTTACGCAAGCTTGAGGAGGATAACATATTCTTGTTGATGTAAGCTCATCCTTCGGACGAGTCCCTTAGAGTATGTTTAATGAACCCTAAGAAGGATTGGTTCGGTCCCATATGGGTCTTTCGATGTTTGTTTAACGAGTCCAAAGATAGAAAACTTGGGGTTTTTCATGTTTAGAGAGTCTGAAAAACACTTAAAGAGAACTCTCTCGGTTCCTTTTTTGCAAAGTAGTTTGATGAGACCGAAAAAGTGATAAACTATCGCCCATCAAACATTTTCTTCAAATACTTTTACGAGTGTGAAAAGAACAAGGTCGCTCAGAAATATTTTCCTTTTTAAGGAGTGTGAAAAGAGCTTAAAGGATACTCCATGAGTTCCGTTATTTTTCGTGTTACCATGACGAGTACAAAAACATGAAAAACGTATACACGGTTGCGTTCTCATCGATTTTCGAGCACGATAACGAACATAGACTAGGCTCAAGGTTTTTCTGAAAAAACTTAAAAAGTACTTATACATGTGACACGGAAAAACAAATCAAGAAAAATATATGTATTTCATTGTTCAGTATCCTATTTCTTCCATCTGCGAGAAAACAAAACACTCAGGAGACCATTAGAATTTTAGGTTTTGGAGAAAATGCATAAAATAATATGAAATATTAATAGAAAAAATAAAAAATGAAATAAATATAGGTAAAATCTCTTTTTAACTATTTCATTTGCATTTTGCCCAAAACCTATTTTTACCTCAGACGTCAGCTGTCGATTGCGGGAGGTACGGGCGACCATTCAATGAATGACTTTTGTCAAAATGGTAATCTCCTTGTCCTCTTTCTTTTCAATGGATTAAATTTCATTTTGTTGGCACAGGAGAAGACCCAGGGTTCAATGCTACAACAACGCACCAACAAAAACCTAGCTACCATCCCTTTCCGCAACACCTGCGAAGCAGATGAAGTCTCACCCGAGGTAGAGGCAGGGGTGGTTGCAAGACTCAGGTGTCTGCAACCTTAGCTGGGACACAGATCTATGATTATAACACTTAGGAATCACCTAGAATAGATTATTCATAAATATTCAACCCTTATGATACTTCACAGATAACACAGAGAATCACAGTATGTACTTAGATCTAAGATGATTCTACACTTAGCCACAATAAGATAGATTAGATTTAGCAGATCAAGCACTAAACATCTTACATACCAGATCTAACATTCATTCATATCTCATAAGCACAAAGCATAAAAAGATCTATCTAAACACATCAAAGCACTTAGCAAAGGAAGAGACAACACATCAGGTCGAGGCACAGAGCACAACACACAGATTTACCTTGGTTCATCCCCACACCGGGGCTACATCCACAAATTCTTCTTCTTTATTAGCTTCAGTTAATCAGGTTACAACACAGAGCCATCCAAATCCCTCTTTGCATAGGATAGAATATCTGCGCAGCTCGCTAGATCCTTCTTCCTTGAACTATAGCATAAAGCCTTCCACAGTCTCTCATAGGGACTTGCACTCGGCTCTACAAGTCTTACACAAAATGCACAAATCCTTGATCACACAGATCCTACCCTTGGCACTTAGCCTACGTCACATAGATATATCATCCACTACTTCTCTATATGGCCTAGACATCTATATATACATACAAAAGTGGGCCTAAGCATGGGTAAACCTATGGGCCGACATCCCTTTCCCATTACATTATCCCCAAAAACCCAAAAAGGGGTCTAGCTTCCACGATTTCTGCTTTGCGTTGGGCTCCATCCTTGATAGGCTATCGAAGTCCCAAAAACATTCAAATATGACCAAGTGTTCCTCAAAACTTGGTCAAGGGCCAACATGCCCCCAACACTCACCTGTGACTTGTCCCGAGTCACTCTGGTCTGGGTAACTTTGCCTCAAAGGTCTCGATCTTGGTTCAAGCTGCTTCGACTTGTCTCTGTGCTACTGCTTCTTGCTCAACGAATTCCTGAACAACTGGTTCGCTGATAGGTCCTTCCAGTTGCTGCTCGACCGTAACAACTACTTGTTCTAGTAGTGTTCCTTGGCTTTCAATTTCTTCAAATAGTAGGTAGGCCGCCTCCTGGCTCGGCTGGAGTTTCTGGGTGACTTCCATCACTTTGTTCTGCGTGGTAAGAACGAGTTGTGGGGCAGTGCACTGTTCTTGGGATCTCTTCATCCTCTCGATGGGTGACAGGAGATTGATCTGCACCTATACTATATCTGCATGCTTCTTTGCTTCCTGGAGTTGGGACTCAAGTTTCTTCAACTTTGGGTCTTCATATAGTTGTTCATATATCTGCGCGCTTCTGCTACTTAGTTGTTTACATTCTGCAACAAGTGTTTTAATCCTCTTGACTGCGCTCTAAGCAGTCAATTCTCGTTGGTCATGCACTTCTTGTGGAGTCTGTGGTATTTTTTGAAGCTCTAATTCCATGACCCTTTGTTGAAGTTGTTGAATAACTTCAACCAACTTCATCACTTGGTGCTCTATGGGCTCTTCGGCCTTCTGCTCTAAGCCGGTCATAGAGCGAAATTCTCTGTTGACTACTTCTTCAATTCCTATCTGCTTTGCGAGCAACTACTCTTTCTCTTTTTGGATCTTCTCTCTGTCTTCTTCAAATTTTTCGTGGCGAGCATTCTTCTCTTGTTGCGCGGCTTGGAGTTGTTCAATAATTTCCTCCTGTGCTTTCTTTAGGGCCTGGATGGCCTGCGCTTTTTCTTCCTGAGCATGTCAAAGGTGTACTTCGACTGTATCAACAATCTTACGGAGATGAACTGATTCATCTCTCACTTTTGTTGTTCCTTATGGCAGAGGTGCAGTAGAGATTTCTCGGCTAGACTAGAGTGCTTGCTGTATTCCTTGGAGCGCAATCTCAATTTGGCTATATATTTGTTCCTGCTTCGCCTCCTGCTTCTCTATTATTTCCTTTGAAGCATCATTGACCGCTGCAACAATGAAATCAAATTCATTCAATGTGAGGGAAGTTCACATCTTGGTTACAAGGGTTCTTGGTTTCTTTCTGGAGGAATATTTCAGAGGTGAGACCTTCCTTATCTTCGATGAGTCTTCTTCATCCCTAGGCGGTGGTACTTCGACTTTCTGTTGTTCAATTTCTGTACCTTATTCATCATTACCTTCTTCATCTGGTGTAATGGAAGTCGTCCTTACAGATAGGGTGTCAACATCCTGAACTTCTTCAATCTTCTTCGTCATCTTTTCTTTCTTTGTCTTACTGGGCCCAGGTGTATCCTGCGCAATTCTGGGGCTATTGATGTTGGAAATTTCTAAAGGGTCTGCTGAAACAAGAAGGTTCACCGACCATTCCTTGGTGATCTCTTCTAGGTCTTCTTCTGTCAGCTTATAATAGGACTGAAGTTGTTCCTGGTTCTCATCAGCACGTGGGGTTAGGTATATAAAGTGGCGGTCCGCGCTGAACTTTATCAGAGGTCAAAATATCTATAAAGTGTTCGAGGTTATGTGAGGTTCACTCCTTATGGATGTTTTCAATTGGTTATAGTACACGTGGAAAATGACATTTGATTGCCATTGCTTTCTCATGTCATTCGAGTACCATAATGTACTGAACTTCGTGGCTAGTGTCTCAAAGGGGTCAAGGTCTAGGAAGGTTGCACCTTCCAGTAGCTCCCATGCAACAAAAGTGATCAGTATTAGGAGCCAGCTAAAATGGAATTCATGCCCCTGATCCTGGGCTTCTCTGCAGTCAATCTACAGTTGATTCACCAGGTACTTTGCCCAGTTCATTTGTAGTCCCTCTATGCACTTTCCTGCGAGGTCAAATACAAAGCCAGATACTTGTGTTGGTCGATTCTTGCGTATCAACTTCCCTACGATCAGTTGGCATGTGAGGCATCCTGCGCCACTTTCAATAGAATCTACCTTGTAGCCTCTCGTACCTTTCTCAACATCGCCATAGGCTTCTTTGATCTTCTGCGCAAGAGCGCAGTCTGCGGTCTTTCTAGGATAGTACTCATGGGGATCAGGGCCCTGCATGCTAAGCCCAATGATCCTATTGATTAGCATCGGATCAACAATTATGTGACGGTCTAACCACAAGTATCCTTCGTGGTAACTTGCTGGCAATAATTTTACACAAGAATTCACCTCCTGGTGTCTGTCGAAGTGCAGTATTTTCATAACATTGAGAAAAGTAGACTACGCGAGGTTCATCATCCATTGTTGAGGGATGAGCTTTGAATTATTTCCCTTAGTTCTCTTCAAGTACTTATACGGGGTGAGCATGTTGTAATCTTTACAGTCCCTTAAGTTGAAGTCGCAAAACTTCAACGCTGTAACCTTGTCTTGATTTGCGCGATAGGTGTGTACTCCTTTCAGTAGATATGCAATGACTAGGGTGTATTCAAAGTCTCTAGGGACACTGCCCCAGATAATGTCACCGCTTAGAGGGGATATGTAAGCTGGTAGGATGGATGGAACTAACTTCGCGTTGGCTATATTGTCCTTATGCTTAGTTCTTTTTTCTACGCCGGCTCCAGATGTTCCTGCTCAAGCAATGGACAGGGAGGCTTGCACTCCTCTCGTCGATGATTCTTGGACTCCGGTGGAAATTCTTCTTTCTGACATGACTCTCTCAATCATTAAATCGAGAAGGACCTTTGTGACGGATTCCTCAAGTATAGTGATCTCGTCATACATATGCACTCGAGAAAGATAATCGGGGTCTCGATGATCTCAAAATACTGCACTAGGTTGAAAAATCTTCTTGCAATGATCACTGTAGACAATCACTAGTTCTGCGAGCTTCGATTTTTCAGTTGGCAAAAGTGTTCTTCGGGCACGACATGATGGGATAAATAGGAAATTCATCAACGGTTTTCTTGCAATGGGTATGAAGCTTCCATGAACATTGATCTATCCATTATGGCGTGGTCCAACGGTCTGGTGGTGATTCTTTAATAATTTTCAGTCCATTCAGGGAGGAATTCGAACGGGTATATCGGTCCAACGACTATATTGCTTTGCCACGATGAAGTGCCATATGTCGTTGTTCTGATATCCCGATGAAGCTCAATTCCTGTGATATTTCCTTCTGCGAATTTTACTCTGGAATCTTCTATAACTTTTCGATATTGGCTCTCTTCTTACTTAGCTTCCTATCCTTCTTCCTAGTGAGCTTCGTCTCGGTCATCCTTTTTCTATTCTGATTCTTATCTTCTCTCGATATAGTCACTTCGCGATGCTGAGATTATTTCTTTAGATACAAGGGTAATACTCCTTCATCATATGGATTAGGTATTTCGGTCTTCTGTGGTTCCTCTAATGCTCTTTTATCTTCGACATCCAAGTCCCTGGTGTTCAATAACTTAGATCTGTTCTCTTTTTCTTTCATCAAGTAGGCGATCCTTCTAGTCATAAATTCCATGAGTTCTTTCTTATTTTGTTCTAGGGCTTCCTTTTCTTATTTTCTCCGGATCTGGTCTTTTTCAATCCAGATCTTGCCTAACAAAGCTGGAAATGGGGCATAGTCCTCAGTAAATTTAATAACTTCGAATTCTTCCTCTGTTGAAGCTCCAGGGGTACTCATAGCTATCCGGGTAATCCTGCCACATAGGGTTACCAATTTTCCTTTAAACAACCCTATTTTTCCTAGTGAAGGAACCATAGCAGACCTTCCTAGGGTTTCCCAAGTACTTTATGTCATAATGTTCATTTGTGTTTCCTCATCCAGAGTACAGTCAATGTCGAAGTCTCCTATTCTTACTTCGATTTTCTCCTTTTCTTTGAAGATCTCTGACAAACTGGCATCTTTATGTTCATTCAAGGTTTCTTTCATTTTCAGTAACATAATCTATGATTCTTTTTGGGGTTCTTCTATAATCTTAGTCTCTTGATCTCCTTCGGAGTTTGCTTGCTCCATATTCAGCTTTTCGAGTCTAGCAATCATTCTAGGGCAATCCAGTACTTCATGGTCCATAACCTTACAACAGAGGAAACTAGGGTTTCTCCCAGGGCATTCCTTATCAAGATGTCATGGTCTTCTACAACTGTAATAAAGAGTTAATCCTCTCTTTCTCTTCAATGATCCCCAAATATTCTTATACTACGCACTAGGATCATAATGGCTAGCCTGCAAAATTTTCTTTCTAGGATCCTGCATCCATTCGTTAGTCCAAAAATTCTTTCTATGCATAGGTATAACATATCTATCATTATACTTATTAGATCTATTCATATCAAACATTCTTTCATCTAACAATGCCCTAGTTTTCAAGCTAGGACAAAATCTATCAAGCATACCTAAATCCATACTTTAGAAACAAAATTTTCACTTGTCTTACTTCTATAGAGCACAAAGCTTCCAGAGCTAAATTTTGTTTTGACTATTCTTACCTTTATTAGAGCACAGAGCTTACAGATCTTACCTCTTTTCTGCAAATCTGACCTCTTTTCTTGTAGATCTGACTTCTTTCTTTAGCACAGAGATTTTTAGATCAAGTGGATCACTGTGCACTAGGGCATAGATCCATGCACAGAGATTTCACAATTTCAAGATGAATCTTTGCACAAAGATTCTTCTTCTCAGTTCCCAACAATCACAGTTTCAGGTCCTGGCAATGAAACCATTTGTTGGCACAGGGGTATACCTAAGGTTCAATGCTACAACATCGCACCAACAAAACCCTAGCTACCGACCCTTTCGACAACACCTGCGAAGCATATGAAGTCTCACCCGAGGTAGAGGTAGGGGTGGTTGCAAGACTCAGGTGTCTGCAACCTTCGCTGGGACACATATCTATGATTATAACACTTAGCAACCACCTAGCATAGATTATTCATCAATATTCAACCCTTATGATACTTCACAGATAACACAGAGCAACGCAGTATGTACTTAGATCTAATATGATTCAACACTTAGCCACAATAAGATAGATTAGATTCATTAGATCAAGCACTAAGCATCTTACATACCATATCTAACATTCATTCATATCTCAGAAGAACAAAGCATAAATATATCTATCTAAATACATCAAAGCACTTAGCAAAGGAAGAGACAACACATCAGGTCGAGGCACAGAGCACAACACACATATTTATCGTGGTTCACCCCCACCCCGGGGCTACGTCCACAAAGTCTTCTTCTTTATTAGCTTCAGTTAATAAGGTTACAACATAGATCCATCCAAATCCCTCTTCGCATAGGACCGAATATCTATGCAGCTTGATAGATCCTTCTTCCTTGCACTACAACACAAAGCCTTCTATAGTATCTCACAGGGACTTGCACTCGACTCTACAAGTCTTACAAAAAATGCAAAAATCCTTGATCACACAAATCCTACCCTTGGCACTTAGCCTACATCACATAGATATATCATCCACTACTTCTCTATATGGCCTAGACATCTATATATACATACAAAAGTGGGCCTAAGCGTGGGTAAACCCACGGGCCAACATCCCTTTCCCATTACATTATCCCCAAAAACCCAAAAAGGGGTCTAGCTTCCATGATTTCTGCTTTGCATTGCGCTCCATCTTTGACAGGATGTCGAAGTCCCAAAAACAGTTAAATATGACCAAGTGTTCCTCAAAACTTGGTCAAGGGCCAACACATTTTATTGGTGTAAAATGGATTTTTAAGTTGATTTTTAGGCCGGTAGGTGTGCGCTGGGGCTGTCGCAGGTGAGCTATATTGGGACTTGCGGAAACCATAGGTTTCCATAGGTAGGCTATGTTTCACCTATGGAAACCCCACAGTGTGTGTAATACTCCACCTGCGGCGACCGAAAATCAAATTTTCTTCATACGCGTTTAACCAATAATTTTTTTTCAAAGAAGCATATGAGGATGATAACTCCCTTTTATTGTCCCAATACAGGTTTTTGATCATCATAATGCTGGAGTGGAGGGAGAGGGAACACGAAGATGATGATTTCATTGCTTTGAACGACCTGGGCACCGCAAATTCCCTCCAAAAATGTGGGTTACTGAAATTATTTAAAATCCAGGGCATGAGAGCCCCACTGAGGTTACTGGAGTATCTAGTCCACATGTGGGATGTGGACCAGCAGGTGTTTCATTTGGGTGCCCACGTACTGTCCTTAGATATTGAGGATATTTATTTCTTGATGGGATTATCTCGTCATGGATCGCATATGACCTTGACTAGCGGCAGAGGTGGTGGTATACCAATGAGTGAGTATCTCCACCGATACTATGATCCCAAGGCAAAGAGATGCAAGGGAAAAGTTTCCATCAAGGGTGTCTGGGATTTACCCCTCCAGACTATTCTTTTTACCATTGCACGTATGGTGGGGAGTGCATCTCCTCACATGGACTTCCAAATATATTTTCAATATGCAGTAGAGTGCATGGAGCCTTGGGTTTTTAACTGGAGCGACGAAGTTCTTCATAGCATGAAGACACAACTAACAAAATGCAAGAGAGGGGACCTGAATAAATTTGGATACAGATCTATCTTAGTGTCTTTCTTCCTAGAGAGGGTCTCGCATTTATGTTTACAGGTAGAGTGGGTCATACCTGCTCCATGAGACCCAAGGATGAAGAGGTGGTGCGACCTTATGGCCTGGCATGTGGCGGGCCCCATCGTGAAGTATAATGATGTATTTTTTGACTGTTTGAGGCCTCAACTTCTGATGGTGGATGATTATGCATATGTCAGGTTATATTTTACAGGTGACCCCGACTTGGTTCTACCTGAGGGATTTCATTGGGGAGATATAGGTAAGAAATGCATTTTGTTTTTATGATGATTTTGTGAATTTTGAAATATAAAATGTTTTTTATGATTTCAATCTAATGACTAATCAAAATTTTTTGACAATGCAGATGTACGACCACACCGACCTCTAGGTACATCCCCTATTCATAGACGAGGGGAAGTAGCCATGGTAGCAGGATGGGATGTTGGTGACTATGAGGTGGTTGAGCAGAACCTAGAGGGTTTGACAACAAATATCCCAGACATCTCCATCGATGATATTCTGAGGTGTTATCAACGCCATACCGTGGGTGTATCTGGTTCACTTAGTCGAATACTTCGTAGGGTAGCACGGGAAGTAGTGTGCTACCGTGAACAACATCCTTGATGTTATTTTGTATATGAAGCCAAGTGCTTCTCATTTTGATATTTTTGGTCTTCGGATGAAAACACCTTTTTGTAAAACAATTTTATCGTTATATATATACATGAGGCTTCTACCGGATTACTTTATTTAATGAAAATTGTGGTTGGATTTACATGTGTCTCAAATGTTTTTCTAACACATAATTAGCTAATGCATCTGTTAATGTATTTATATGTCTAGGAATATGTTGATATTCAATGTAATTGAAGTAACGTTCCAAGAGGTGAATTCGTAGATTTAACTGTAACAAAGTAGGACTTCGAATAGCATAGACATTACTTAATTGTAGTACCACTAACTGCAAATCAATTCGTACAACAAGGTGATGGATTCCAAGTGAAATAGCGTCGGTCAACAATTCGATGACTGCACTATATTCCGCGATATTGTTAGTTGAATGACCGAGGCAGACACAGTGTAGACTGATTAACCCATTCGTAGGTGCATAGATTTCCCAAGCAGTGAACACTAAGTTCTGAGTACTACGAATAGCACCATTAGCGAAGCCTATGTAGAGTATCGAAGGCACCGACATTTGGAAACCAAGCACAATGAAAGGTAAGCAGCTGGGGGTCAAAACCAAATAACAAAAAAGCAGACAATAGTATGGCACAATAAAAATACAAGAACTCATGCAAAGATGACCTAAGCATAGTACTTATTTAATTAAATCCCATTCCTAGGATCACTCAAAGGAATGCCATCATAATCCACTAACTCATAAGCTCCCTTCTCCAACACACGTTTGACAATATAAGGACCTCGCCACATAGCCTTGAATTTTCCAGCCCCTAGTAAATCACGATCTTGTTCATAGAGGAGAACTAGATCACATTAAGAGAAAGCACGTGTCTTGACATGCTTTCCGTATTGGGATTTGACATGATTTTTCTGAGTTTCAATAACCAGGGTGGCATCACGATGGATTTCATATAATTGCATCAGGTACAATAGAAATTCCTCTTCGGCAGAGGTGTTGGGGATAACTTCAATGACTAGCTTCAAAGATGGTTTCTCACATTCAAACAGTAGGACAAATTTGATACCATACACTAATTGAAAAGGTGTAACCCTGTGTCAGACTTTACGGATGTTCGATAGGCCTATAATGCTGAAAACAACATCATGTGCCAACTTGTCTTGTGAATTCCTATTATTCGTCGAAGGATAGTGATAAGAACTTTGTTTATCACTTCAACTTGACCATTGGCCTGTGGGTAATAGGGGGTTGAGTTTTCATGTCAAAGATCCAAATTTTTTGTAAGCTCAGACATCATGAAGTTTAAAAAATGGCTACCATGATCAGTAACGATAGCTTGCGGGATTCCGAATCGAGTGATGATATGATTGAATATGAAAAGTGTTGTAGTTTTTCTGGTGTTATCGAATGTAGGCATCGCCTTGGCCCACTTAGTGAAATAATCCACGGCTACGATGATGTATCCATGCCACCCATTCGAGTGAGGGTTATATGTCATGAAGTTAATGGCCCATTTTGTGAAAGGACCAATGAAAACTACAGGGTGTAAAGGAGCGGGATGAGATCTTATTTTATTATTATACGTTTGACATGCATGACACTTCTGGATAGCAGTAATGCAGTCTTTAAACAAAGAAGGCCAGAAGTACCCTTCTCTTAAGATATTTTGGGCAGTGGCATACCCATACATATGACCACCACATGCTCTAGAGTGGCATTCATTCAAATCTTTCTCAGCTTCATCATAGGTGAGACAACGTCATAAAATAGAGTCAACACCATGATGATAAAGAGTGTTACCGAGAATTATGTATTGACGGGCTTGATACCATATACGACGACGGTCTGTGCTAGAAAGGTCGGGACGGAAAGTTTGAGTCTGGAGATAAATGATAATATCTATGTACCAAGCATCATCAAAACTGATTAGAAAAAGGGATTCATCATGCAAGGAATCCTCTGCCACATTTTCTATCTCAGTGGAGGGAAGGTCACATATTAGTTCGGCGAAAACCAATGATTTCTTAGACTTAGCACATTCAAACTCTAAGTCAAACTCCTAGAGAATCACAATCCATTTGGAGTACCTTCCCCCTAGCAATTGGTGCGTAAGGATATGCTGCATAGGGTTGCAATAAAAAATGGCATTGGTTCTGTGTAGTAGGATATAGTGATGTAAACGTTGGACAGCTTGAATAGCTGCCAAGGCCAGTTTTTCCACATGGAGGTATTTGTCTTCGGTAGTCGTGAGACTCCAAATCAAATAATAAATTACATGTTCATTGTGCGAATCATCCTCTTGGACTAAAACCATGGCAATGGTAGAGTCCACAAAGACGAGGTAGAGGAAATAGTCTCGACTATAATCGGGTGGGGAAAGCAGTGGTGTACGGGTTAGGGCAAGTTTCAAATCTTCAAAGGATTTGTTGGCAGTTTCATCCCATACGAACTTGTAACCCTTCTTCAATAGTCGAGTAAATCCTAACGTAAACTCAACATAATTGGGGATGAATCGACGCAAAATATTTTCCTTCCCTTGCAAACTTTGGAGTTGGTGAAGTGTAGAAGGAGGAGGTAGATTAAGGATAGCCTCAACCTTCAGAGGGTCCACCCTAATTCTATTAAGTGACACAATAAAACCCAGAAGTCGGTCGGACTCCACACAATACACACATTTGTGTGGGTTTAAATGTATATGATAGTAACAACAACGAATGAAAATGGCTCGGAGATGGGCCGATTGATCTTGGCGGCGCATGGAATGGGTTGATAGATCATCGAGATACGGTTGTACGATGTGCTTGATATCATGAAAAGAATAAGACACAACGCGTTGAAAATTCATGCCAACGTTCTTTAAACCGAATGGCAGTTTTCGGTAGGCAAAGGTACCCCAAGGACAGATGAAAGCGGTCTTGTGTTGATCCGTGGGCAAAATATTAACCTGATTATAGCCGGAGAAACCACCCATTAAAGAGAAGATTTCACTCCTGGTGCAATTGTTGACGATCTGGTCAACGAAGGGGGTTGGATAATTGTCCTTATGAGAAGCTTTATTAATATCCCTATAATCGATACATACACAGATCATGCCTTGTGTTTTATTGACAGAAACTAGATTGGATACCCAATCGATTAAAGCCACAGGATAGATAAAGTCGGATTTAAGAAGTTTTTAAACTTCGATCTTGATAGCGGCGACTTTACGAGGGTGGACCGGGTGAAGTCTCTGCGAAATGGGTTTAGCATCCGGGTAGGTTTTAATTTCATGCACAATGATATCAGGGTCAATACCCAACATCTCTTTGTAACTCCAAGCGAAAACGTCACAAAATTCTTGAAAATAGCTTTATGAGTGACGAATTCTTCATCGGAACATGCAGCTCAAATGTGAACATTTTAAAAAACTCCAGGTTTAATGGATATGTCAAGAGGCATGGTGGGTGAAATATTACTCAGGTTCCCTTCATATAGCACATCATGTGTTGACTCGGGAACAAAGGAAATGAAAACAATGGTTGACGGAGTCGAAATCTGTTGGTAACTCTCTATGGTGTGTTGCTCCAGGAAGAGGATGGAATGATGATGTCCATTTTCCCATGGGGTATCTTCCATAGACATAACCGACATGATCATCTCATCTGCAGGAAATATGACGTGAAACGGATCGAGAGATGAATCACCAAGAGAAGGAGTAGAAGGGGTTATTGATTGAATGACTTGATAAGCGGATTCAACCAGACTTAAAGGAATTTGTTCGCCATAGCGAAGATAATCACCAGGATCAGGTACTATCCACGGGTATAAGACGCGGGGGTTTTACGAACAGAGGTAGAAATCTTGTTGATCAAGGAGAAAAAAGGAGGTGGAACATCAGGTGGTGGTATTGGGAAGGTACCCATTAGAGTGGAATCTTTCAGGAGACCCACACCGACATTATCGTACCCAGGAGGTGTCTTCGAGATAAATGGCACATTGCTAGTATGGGAATCAGAGTTGAAAAAATCCATTTCATCAACCGTAACAACTTTTCCTTGATGTGGGAAATGTAATACATGGAAAAGGGTTGACACAACAACATGCATGGAATCAATCCGGCTATGGCCAAGTAAGATGTTATAATCAAGAGGCGCATCAAAGACCTTGACCTCTACGTTGACTGATTTGCCTTCCAACGTAATAAACAATGAGTGAAGAGAATCGTAGGGTTTAAAACCAAAACCATTGAAAGCCTTAAGTGTATTCTGTGATTCTGTGAGGGGGGGAGAGCCAATGGATTTCCAGCAAGCAATAGACATGACGCACGTTGAGGCACCCTCATCAATAATGGTTCTACAGATGTTCTTGTTCTCGACAACAACTTGAATCTGAAATGCTAACTGAGGAGGTAGCCTTGGAATGTGATATTCCAAGTCAAAGATTATCAAATTCATATATGTGGGATCAATTCCACTAATGGCCTTTAACAGTGCCTTCTGTTGAGCGGGACAACTTTGAAGGACTTCAAGAGATGATATCGCAAAGGGTGCTTCCACAAGATCTTCTACAATACTGTAGTTTTAAGCAACACATGCATGAGGATTGAAGGGAGACTTTCGAACAATGCCCTTTGGAGGAGAGAGGAGAACTGTATCGGGACCTGGTCATTCAAGATGAAGAGGACCGTTGGGAGGTGAAGTTGAAGGAGGTGGTTGAACCAACGAAGGTGGTAAATCATCAACTTTCTCCTTTGAAGGAGAATAATATTTGGCTCGAGTGGTGATGGAAATGTCATTCTTGGTATAATTACCAGTACACATAAGGACATATGAAGTGGTGGAAGGAGAGGGTTGGTCATGGATGAACAATTGAGCATGCTATTGAGAAGGGAAAGGTTGTGACAAAATGATAGGTGTGGGAGGTTTTTCGGTCCCTTGAAGGAACTTAGTGACCTCAACGCGTCTTGGAAAATCTTTCGTGTAGTGATCATCACCACAGATAAGGCAAGGATATCGAGGTTTATGCTTATCCTTATCATCAACATACTATGTCTTGGGTTTATCGGATTGCGGATTATTATTTCTATCCTCCTTATTCTTACCCTTTCCGTTTTTAGATTTATTTTTGCTGGCAGGGGTGGATTGAATAGAGTTAACCTTAGAATTTTTGTCGGTGGAAGGAGTAACAGTTAGAGAATTTTGAACATTAGAAGCAAGACATTTGGGATTGGTGTGAGTGGTCGACATGGATTTAGCGTCAGCATGGAAGGTGTCAATCACACCATCAACAAAATGAGAAGTTGCTGGAGTTGTTGAGGTAGTGGTGGTAGAAGGGTGAGGAGCATCAGGGAGAAAGTTGTAAAGAGTGCTCGTTTGCGAATAAACGAGATCAAGGTACTGAGTGTGACTAATCACCTTCTCTTTAGTGACACCACCACCCATGGAAATATCACGGGAGATTTCATTCAAGAATGATTTAGTGAACCATTCATCCAATAACTGATCAGGAATGTCGAGTTTGATCAAATGTCGTATTCATCTCCACTCATGGATGTGATTGGAAATATGAGTGGCCGAAGATTTCTTAAAGGAACTAAAAATCTTGGTTCTTGTCTCGTAGTAGATAAGCAGTTGGTAATGTGTGAGAAAATCCATGGCAAGGGTGTTGAATTCATTAAAGAAACCTCACGGTAATTCTATATACCACTTTGCAACCGAACTCGTGATATTTCATTGAAAGAGATGTAACCGAATGGAGTTGTCCATCAAAGAGTTGGATGAGCACCAAAGGTGAAAATTCATGACATGGTTGTTTGGGTCTTCTCCCAGTTTACCGTTGAATTTGTGAATGTCAGACGATATCTTGGCTGGTATGACGGGCCAATGGGGAGAATGTAAGATAGGATCATTCACGATTCTAGACAATTCAGGTAGATCCAAATTGGCTAGGAAAGGAAGTTGTCTATTCACTTGAGGGTACTTGTGACTTTGGGGAGGAAGTCCCATCGGTATACCAGTAGGACCGTAAGCAATCTGCATGTACGTGGAGTGTCCTGATAGATTCGGCTGAGGATGTGGAGGCATGTATCCCATAGGGTTGGGTTGGTTGGAAATTTTCCCTTGAAAAGGGACACTAGACTGAACGTGTGGACCCCAAGTGGAACCCAAAGAACCTGGATATGGCTGGCCCAAGTAAGAGGGTATAAAAGGGTTTATTTGAGGCTATTTCCCCCTGAATGATTGTGGATTTCCCTGGGAAAGGAGATTCCAAAGGTGGGCTAGTGATCCAGATGTGTTCTGTCCATACAATGGGTTGTAGAGTCCAACCTGAGGTTTTCCTCCAAGTGCAGGATACCACCCAATGTTAGATTTCCCTCCAACGAGAATCTGATAACCAGAAGTGAATGGAGGATGGGTGATTCCTATTGGATTGGAGCCACTAGGGACATATCCCCTGGGAAATGTGGATAAGACCCTCCAAAGAGGACATGGGAAGGGGTATGAACAAAACCAGTAGCAATATTGTACCCAGGTGGAATTTTTTTTCCAGAAACTCCATATGGGACCTGGGTAGGGATAGCAGTGGAAGGATTCAAAGCGCGATACCCAAGAGGAAGTGACGTGATAGATATAGATGAGAGTGGTGTACCAATGGGATCTTATCTAACTACCACATTCCCGGTATGAATAGTCGTAACGTGCAGGACCATACTAGAATGGGCCATTTGGAGAGAAACAATCGAGCTAGGACCAAAAGAGTGTGTGTCTGGAACAACGATGATATGGTTGGTTGCACCAGAAAAGTGGTTCGGCGGTACCGTATAGGTAGAAGACACTGCGGGTATTTGTGATATGACAGGCATATCAACACCTGCCCCTGAGCCGTAAAGGTCCCACACCGTGCGAGGCGAGCCTCTAAATATGTCAATAGTCCAAAGAGGATCCCTGACTCCAGGGCCTGAATGGGGTCTGGTCAGTAATCCAGAAGTGTCAACAACAAGTTCTCCAGATGAATTCAGCCGAAGAATACGTCTCTCGTATCCAGGAGGAATGAAAAAAGCTTCTAGAAAATTAGAAACAATTCAGAAAGTTTCTAAAGAGGCGGAACCTTCCTCTTGTGAAGTTACAGTGTCTTGGACCTCAGTCTATTGAGGAGAGCCCTCCAGTGACTGAGGGGGTAGAGGGACGTAATCCTCCATATTTTCGGGAGGGATTCCCTGGACCCTACGTGAACGGCATGGAGGGCCAAGACAAATATTTTACACAAAAAATATATGGCCAAATACGAAAACAAACAACATTCGCTGATAAAATCTAGAAATCAAACCAAGCAAACAAACCTTCTTATTTCGAAGTCACTAGTTGGTGATGAAATCCAACGTCACAAAGTCAAGACAAGAAGGGGCTAGGATAGAGCGGGTGGAAAAGTTACGTTGACGGCCTACTTAACAGACTTACACCCTGGTGAAATATCCCACACATAATCGTGGGTATACCCTCCAAGGATCCCAAGTGAGTCTGGCCAATGTTGATTCCAGGTATCGTGAATACTTGCCCCTCCACAGTCACCTCGTGTAAGACCCTAAAAACATAGGCAACTAAAGATACCAAGAACAACAGTGATGCCTGGGGAAACAGTCGATAGTTTGATCCACGCACAAAGGTAGGGTATCTAGCCCAAAATCAAATTGAGAGGCTTCCACTCATCATTGTGGGTATACCTTCAAGTGACCCCCATAATATGCGCAATCTCTACACCAAGACCAACAAAGTAAGGTGAGTAACTCTGTCAGTCTCAATGCGACCTTCGGTTTGACACTTGTGTGAGAAGGGCTTCCCAGGACAAAATGTTGCAAATGGATTTGAACACTCCCTATCACAAGATGATATTGTGTGTTTTGTGCTTTGAAGAGTGTGTCTCACAGCCTATCCCAAAGCGCTAGCCTAGCTAATGTTAGTGTAAAGGATCCCTAGAAAATAAATGTTACTAATTAAATTTTTAAATTACGCAATGTTTTTAGATGCTGTTGTTTACTCAAGAGGGAAACAGAGATGAAACCAATGTTGTGAGAGACCTTGACCCAATAATATGAAAATAGATATGAATGATGCAATATTTCGTTCAATGAATTCTATCTACAATAGGGAGAAGATATCTTTCCGGAAACACGAAAGATACAAAATATAATTTCTTTTCTTGAATGAACTACAATTCCAAACAATCATAAGCAATGAAATTTCTCAATTTGTTCTCCTTCAGTTTTGAATGCAAAGATTTTTTATGAATGATTACTTAAAAAGAATGAATGACTTTAATTTTCCTTTCCAGAACCAGATCTGAGGTATACTAAAGAAAGGAAATGTAATCAAAGAAAATAGATACACTCAACATAAACTCAAATAAAACTTTCAATGAAGATAAAAACAAAGATGACAAGAAAGTGTTTATCAAATGCAAAAAAGCAATATCTTTGAAATCAACAAGCAATCCAAAAAATGTAAAATAATCCAAAACTTCACTCAGACAAAAGACTTTTAATCAAGCAAGCACCCATATCTACGATCATAGATTATATCCTTGTTGATAAAAATCAAGAAGCAAAAAACTTACAAGATGATATTGAAGGGTTTGCATGAATCTTTGAAAACCAATCAAAAAGCAAGTTTAAATTCAACAATCAATCAAATACTGAACTCAAAATTCCCACCCAGGTGATGAAGGAAAAACTGGGCATCAAAAGACAATAAAGACCCAATCCAAAAAACAATTACGGATGCCATTGCAGGCCAACAATAGGTTACAGTGCGAAAATCACCAGTTTTCACAGGCTAGCAATGGGTAGGGTGCGGAAAGTCCGCACTGGCCTAAACAGTTAGGGTGCGACAATCTAAAGTTTCTGCAGGTGACATATAGAGTACAATGCGGAAACATCTATAAATACAAGAAAATTGGAAAAAAGGGTAAAGAAATTTTGGAAACTTTCAAGGCCAGAGAGTCTAGATTGATCCCTTACAAACTCAGAGATTGAAACAGAATGAAAAAGATAGGCTAAGGGAAAATTGACATAAATTGTTATTGGATATATCAGTAAATGCATACATAAATTGATCTCCCTAGATCCACCTACATCTAGAACAAAACAAGACAAGACATGGCACTTTTCCTAAGCTCTAATCATTGAATCTATCATCAAAGAAAGGATGAGTAACATACCTTTGAATATCACTTCCTTATGTCTTTTTTGTCCCTACTTTGCTCTGGTGCTCTTGTGCTATTGATCCTGCAATGAAACACAAACCAACCGAAGTGAAAGCAATAATAGTATATTCAATGAAGGCTTATACATGTGATCAAGGAATCATGTAATAAAATGAGAGTGATTTTATGGGAAAGAAACATGCCACTGTATTATATTAAGAGAAAGTGGAAGATACAACCAAATAGCCTTGATGTCGCTAAGTTCCCTTTCAGTGGCCCTTGATCTTGACACACACACTTTCTCTAAGATTGCATGAAGATGATCCACAATAACTTGATAAGCTAAGATGAATCCTTCAAGCATCTGATGTAGAGTACCTCAAACAATTCACAGCCTATTCAACCTTAATCATTCCTTACTTGCTCTTGCTTAATTAATGCTTAACCTTTTCCATGATAAATCCATCATTATATAGGAGAAACAGAGATGGTTAAAGATATCAAGATGATCCCACCAAATCAGAGAGGCGGGTAGGATCTCAACCACATGAATTCCAACTCATATTCTAGAAGATTCCTTCTAGAAATTTCGTGAACTTCTTCCTTTTTCCCAGTTTTAGAAGGTCGTCGCACCCTATCTATATAACAGCTTGCAAAACCCCCATAGTCTAGGTTTAGAGCAGCTTGCATAAATCAACATTTTTGCACTGTATACTACTACTAGCTTGCAAAGTCCTTATAAAAACAAGCCTTGTAGGGCAGGAAACCAATTACTTTTCTCATGGGAAAGATCCTTTTGAGAGGTTGAATACATGCTTGTAGACACATGACCAGGGTGACCAAAATAATGTGTAACAAGAAGACATACTGAGGATGTATGTGATGGACAAACCATCAAAATGGGAAGACTACCTACACTTGTTAGAATTCGCCTACAACAATGGGTATCAAGCATCATTGAATATGAACCCATTTTAAGCACTTTATGGCAGAAAGTGCAACACTCCAGTAAGCTGGGATAATCCAGCTAATAGAGCAGTGGTTGGGCTAGAGATGCTCAAGGAAATGGAAGAAAAAATGCTATAAATTAAGAAGAATTTGAATGCTGCCCAAGACAGGAAGAAAATTTATGTTGATAAGAACAGAACCCACAGAGAGTTTAAAGTGGGTGACCATGTTTTCCTGAAAGTAAAAGCCAATAGAAGTTCCCTGAAGATGGGAAACCGCTCCAAGTTGACAGCCATATTTTGTGGGCCATTTGAAATCCTAGAAAGGATTGGGCCAATTAAATATATGCTTGCATTACCTGCATCTATGACTATACATAATGTGTTTCATGTTTCATTGCTTAAGACATATATACCCGATGCTAATCATAGTATCGATTGGAATGTGATTCATGTGGAGCAAGAAGGTGTCTTGCAAGTGCATCCTGTGTGCATATTGGACCGGAAAAGCAAACAAATCTGAAATCGAGCCATAGGGATTGTAAAGGTCCAGTGGAACTGGTACGGTCCTGAGGACGCGACATGGGAGCATGAGGATGCTATGCAGGCATAATACCCGCATCTTTTTGAAGATTTTGAAACTCTTGTTGATGTTGTGTAAAGAGTTGCATTGAGGACAGTGCAAAAATAAGGGGAGAGGATTGTAATATCCCCAAGTAGTGCCCCAGTTATATTATGAATTGTAATCATGTTTTGTAGGCTGGTGAGCCAAGTATTGATAAGCTAGTGGGATTATGTGTTTATTAGGTCGGAGAGCCTAAGTGTTAAGGCCAGGAGCCTGTTTTTGTATATGTAATTATGCATATCATTAATATAATATATAAACATCGTTGTGTGTCGACTGAACATGAAGAAAGAGTGATGGGGGACTAATATTCCACAAGGTGGGTAAGGGAAAGGAGGCTTAAAGGTTGGAAAGAGGGGCTAAGCTTAGGGGATTAAGCCCTTGGGAATAATAATTTATTATTATTCCAAAGTGGTGTGAAAGGTATATTTTTATCCTAAGTGCCTGGAAAAGGGAATGCATGCTTGATGGACTGCATACAATTTCATGGGCGATATGTGTTGGCCTAGGCACATGTAATTTAACCCAAGAATTGAGCCGTGATGGGGGTTGGTCCTCCATTCTTCCATCTGTTGTCTAAACCATGTGGCATGGGCGTCTAACCTTTTCATACCTCACGCAGCTCTGTAACCCAAAACCATGAGGCCAACCTGTGATGTTTTTTTGAGAAGTCGACACATCCTCAGTTTGTACCGTTTTACGCTTATGTTGGACCTCTACATAACCACACACATATGAGAAACCAGTCGGGAGGGAAAGGTCGACCTACATGTCCTATGAACTAGGTTTATCCACACTGCAAATCCAATTTCGTGCATAATCATTATGTTGTTGTCTTATGTGGAACCTGAGCATACTGTAATTGTCTAAGCCATGTGTATTATAACTGTGATTTGTTGTGGCCACACAGTCCCTTGGCTGAGTGTGATTGGATACTGTCATTTTTTCCTCGCTGAGCCTTACTGTTGTCCTCCTTGTGATGGAACGAAGTTGAAGAAGTAGGTTGTTAGGCTTGTGTGCAACACTCTCTCCAAGTGAGGGAGGTGGTTGTGGTGTAGGTTGTTAGGTATGTGAGCGACTCTCTCCAGGTGAGAGAGTGCGTGGAGGAAGTGATAACTCCTGGAAGGGGTCCTGTAGCTACCATAGAGCTCAGATAATTCTAGTCTAGCCTATTGCTGAAACCCAAGGCAAGGGAGGTTTAGCAGCCGAAGGACTATCCTGGTGACAGTGAAGGTGTATACTCCTGGGGTGGGATAGACATGTTGGGAATGAGAGTCTGTGAGAAGTGGGCATAAGTGGCTCCTGGGAGAGAATCCATCCTCATAAATTGTGTGTCTTCTTGTTGACCTTGTGTAGCCTAGGATTCCCTTGCCTGGTGGAGCTTAGTCCCATCTCGAGGGCGACCTACTGTTGAGAGTGATGAGAAGTGCAGTCTAAGGCTGGGAGATTCGTGGAAGGTCTGCACGCAGTTGGTGGTGTTACGCTAGTTTAAAAGATAAGTATTAATTTTGTACTTAATTTATATGTGATGCATGTCTATGTCTTGAAATGTTATCATGTATTTCGTTACAAGTTTTAATTGTTGTTAATTCCATTAATTTTGTATGAAAACAATAACTCCATGTTAAATGTCTTAATTTGATTTAAAGAATATT
>SNQJ01S0003251.1:79878-99604 GCA_010110895.2 Picea sitchensis
ACGTAGTAGCATTGCTCGACAGTGGGGGTTGATGGTCGAGGACGTTACAAAGGTGTTCTTTCTGTCCACTGCACTCCCTACCCATTCAAAATCAGTATATGCTTGCAGCCTCACTTCACCACCTGATTCATATCTCAGACCATATCCAATTGTCCTACACAGGTACCTCAACACATTCTTTGTTGCAACCCAATGGAAGTTCCTCGGTTCAACCATGAACTGGTTCAAGGTGCTTACTGTAAAGAAAATATCTGGCCTGGTCTTAACCAAGTACATCAAGGATCCAATCAAATACAAGTACACAATGGGATGCACCAAATCTGAATATGAAGCAGAATCACTCAAATTATTGAGATTTGTCATCATAGGTGTATCCATGGACTTACAGTCCATCATATTGAATTTTCTCAAGATATGAATTGTGTACTTCCCTCGTTCAAGGAAGATCTCATCTCGTTTTTTCCACACCTCCAATATCAAGAAATAATGTATCAATCCAAGATCCTTCATTTCAAACTCTGAGGCTAACTCCCTCTTGCACCCGAGAATGAGTCTCTCTTCCTTTGTAAGGAACATATCATCAACATACAACACCAAGATCAATGGAAGACCAACAACAACCTTGTATTAAAGGTTGGGATTTGCATCACTCTTAGTGAATCCCAAACTCATCAAGTATCCATAAATCTTGGAGTACCATGCCACGGGTGCCTGCGAGTCCGTAAAAGGCCTTATTTAGCCTGCAAACATGAGACTCCCTCCCATGTACCTCAAATCCCTAAGGTTTTTTTATGTACACTTCCTCCTCAATCACACCATTGAGGAATGAAGTCTTTACATCCATCTGGTGTAATCTCTAATACATGATTGTTGTAATGGAAATAATGATCCTAATGGAAGTGTACCTGGTGAGTACTGGAGAAAACATATCCTCATAGTCTACTCCCTCTTTCTGGGAGAACCCTCTTACCATGAACCTCACTTTGTAATTTTCGATGATGTTATTTTTTGCATGCTTGATCTTGTAGATCCACTTGGAAGTCAACGTTCATTTCCCCTAAAGTATCGACACAATCTCCCACACATCATTCTTCATTATGGATTGATATTCCTTCATCATGGAATCTCTCCAAACTTTTTGGCTTGTTGCCTTCTCGTAACTGGACTATTTGGAATCAATGATGTGTCTCATCGATGCCATATAACTAGAGAATTTATGAGGTCTTCTAATTTTCCTGAAAGTATCATGGGGATTTGCATGCCTCTCTCCATCTTACAATGTATCATGAATTCATACTTGCTTATTCTTGGTCTCTGAAACAATGACTCTAGGTGGATCCACTAGTTCATTTGGCTTTGCTGACTTTCTTGATAGTCTGCAGGATGATCATCTATAATAAAGGGACTTGGACCCTCATCCTTCAAGGCATTCTTATCCTCACTACATATAGACTCTCTAGACCTCTTGACAGTTGTGTCTTCGTCAAAGGTGACATCTCTACTGACCCCTATCCGACATTGTACCAGAATGTAGATTATGTAAGCCTTTAATGTTTCATTGTATCCAACAAACGTCCCTTTCTTCCCATAACACTCCAACTTCGTCCTTTTCTCCTTGGGCAAGTGACTGTAGACTAGACAACCAAATATACTCAAATGAATGACCTCTGGTTTCACACTTGTGAAATCCTCCTCGGGAGTCTTTTCCATCAAGATCTAGTGAGGACACATGTTCTGGAAGTACATTGTTGTACTAGATGCCTCTCCCCGTAAGAACATGAGTAAATATTGTTCATGAATCATGGCTTTGGTAGCCTCTACAATATACATGTTCTTCCTCTCTACAACCCTGTTCTACTATGGGTTGTAAGGAACAATCAACTCCCTCTTGATCCCTACCTCCTTAAATAAATAATTGAAGTCCATGGAAGTGTACTCTCCTCCATTATCTTACCTCAACACCTTGATCTTATTCCATGTTAGGTTCTCTACATGAGCCCTAAACTCCTAGAATCTATTGAAGACCTCATCCTTGGTCTTCATGAAGAAGATCCATGTCTTACATGAGAAATCATCAATGAATATCACATAGTTCAGGAATCCACCCAAATATGAAACTATCATAGGTTCACTTACATCTAAATGTACTAGATCCAAGATCCCCTTGAACCTGCTATCACTGCTAAGAAAAACTCCCTTGGCATTCTTTTCAAGTGCACATCCTCTGCAAATGTCATCATGCTCTACCTAAAGATATGTAATTCCTATGATCATCCTCTTAAATGATGGTAAATCCCTATAATGTAAGGGTGAAAATATATGATGCCATAGCTCACACAAACTGATGTTGTCATGTACCAATTCATGGGTTGGTTGTCCCAACAATCTATATAGACTTCCCTCTCGAACACTAATCACTATTGCGGAGTCTATAGTAGCTCTGTTAGTTATCATAGTGCAACTAGTCCCAACTTGTAGAGAAACAAAGAGTGACCAAAATATTTAGTCACACAATGTAGGGCAATCCTTAAGGCGGTTGCACCATGTAATTAGGAAAATCGTGACCAAAGGGAATGTGGTCACTATGTGTGCATAGGCTGCTCGCAACCATGAACATACAATTTCAAAAATAAACTATTTGAAGGAGATCTATCAGATATGGCACTAAAATATTTTAAGTAGCTTTGGAAAATACTTATACTAGCTCTGGCAATGAAAGGTTTTTTTTAACTAGCTCTGATACCATGTTGATTTTTTATAATTTTCAGATCCGAGAATTATTTCCTTACGATTTAAATGATATTGTTATCATAGAATAATTACACACTGAAAACATCAAAAAGCCTTAGCGGACTTGATGAGAATTTGTTGAAAGTAAATATTGTATGAGATGATATATTACAATTGACGGCCTCGATATATATACTTGGGCGGAGTGCTCTTTCATTAATGGACATGTCTTTTCCATTATTGTCTTTTCGTTAATTAATTTATTATTAATTATACACACACACACACATTATATTATAAACATATTATTTATATAATATATTTATGTTGATGATTATTTCCTCACATGTATGTCTAATTAATATAGATCACTCCATCCTAGAGCAAGAAATGTGAGAGCACATCGAGTCTATCCACTCCTCGTCAAGAGAAAGACTACGCCTGGTCCATTCACCACTAGAAAATATCCGTGAGTGAATGATTCATTTCCCTTGGTCAAATCATCATGATAAATCTAGGAGAATGTCTGCCTGATGTTGCTAACTAGAGAAACATCAACAGTCTGAAGCGCCCAAGGCTCTTGGACCTACCTTTCCCGCGATCTTGTCCTTGAACCTCTTCAAATTGGTTTACACAGAGTCCTCTCTTGGTCTTACCTCTCACCAAAATCCATACCATAAGTCCATTTAGATTCTTGTTCAAGAGTCCTTGTCATGTTGCCTTATGCATGTTAGCTATCTGTCGCATTCATGCGTAGTGTCTTGGCGTAAATATATTTTCCCTTACCTGGTTTTTTTCCTTCTCCTTTCGATCTGAGCATGTACACCCTCTATGATGTGTATATTGAGTGGATTAACATGTCATGTACGCTTGGTTGGAGTCGATGTCCTGTTTCTACTCATCGTAACTTGCGACATTAAATCGTCACACAAAGTGTTGTATACTTCACCTCCATCATTTTCCCTTCGTCACAACATAATCGCCACATCCTTCATCGCTATGTGTCATCACTCCTCTCCATGATGCCTGGTTTCTTGAGTCCTACCTTACACATATTTTTCTAAATTTAGGGCCCTAGGTGCGGAAACCTCACCGATAGAACCTTGAGGGGGCATGGAACCGGGACTTGTGTAATGTGGGATTGATTGTCTAATTTGTAATTTAATTTAGTTTTATTTTATTTTAATAAATTATATATATATATATATATATTAAATTTTGTTTTTATTTTATTTTATTTTAAATTTATTTTTATTTTTCCCATGGTTTATAAAACCACGTGGTATTTCCTATGGTTTTTCCCCCTAGAATTACTATAGGTGTTTACTTTTACTAGGAGGGGAAACACTAACTTACATTAAACATTTTACATGGGGTAAATTTATTTTTTACAGGGATAAACTATTTTTTACTAAGCAAACTAATCATTCAACTATTTAACATGTAAATCATTTTCTAATGTCTAAATGCAAATAACTAAAAAAAATCATTTTTTTCATTTTTTTTTTCAATGACAATTTAATTTAATTTAATTTTCATTTTTCTTTTTAATTTAGTTTTGATTTATACTTTTTATTTCTTCCTCACACACTAGAAACCTCACTTACTATCCCAAGTCCTATTTTTTAGAATTTCCTATATTCTAGGATTCTCTGTTTTTTAGAAATTTCTTCCTCCCCTCCCTAGATGGCATGGGAATTACATTACCTATTGAAACCTTATTCCCAAATGTTGTGGAATTTTTAAAGTGATATATTATAATATAATTGTATTATATTATTTTTTGCCACTTAAATATATTTTATTCAAAGGTCATTTTTAATATTTATGTGGAAGGTCGTGCATTATAGTAATATTTCATGCGAAAAATATTTTATTAAAGGGAAGCCCAACCCTCATTGTGGATCATTGACGTTATCGTCGGCGAATTCACTAATGTTTACCAAACTCCACCTAACAACCAATCCCAGTTATCGTCGGCAAATTCACTAAAGTTTACCAAACTCCACCTAACAACCAATCCCGATGACGACATGGTTTATAATAATGTTTTAATAAAAAAATAATTTGATATAATATTTGTTGAAAAACATGAAGGGGAATTAAGTATTTTGTCGAGACTTAAGAAATCGGCGATAAGTGATCATTGTCGGCAAAGTAGAGTATGAGTTGGGGCATGAGCATGAGTATACTATCCCCGATAATGAGGGTAGAGTAATTATTATTATTTTATTAATTTTAGCCTTAGCAATTTTTAGTTTTCATTACACGGGGGTAATTAGTTTAGTTTGATTTTATTTTTCTTTGATTTTTTATATAGGATTAGCAGTATTATTTTCTTTTAAGCTTTGTTGTAAGTAATATAAATAATTTTTCTATTTTTTTTATTTTTAATTATTTTCATAAAAAAAATTGTAAGTTAGTTGTCTATATATTACCTTCCAAAGCCAAAAAAGCACAATGGTGACAGTCATAGCATAATGGCTATCGGTCTGAATTGCCCACGAGGGAATCCAATTCATCCGCGGTCGCAAAATATAATTGTAATCAAAATAAGTCTTGGGAATTTCAAGTTTTGGATGTCTATGTAACTCTATGCCACGAAGCACCCAAATGAAACCCGAAGCACAATTACAAGCCTGGATGAGGTTCATGCTCAATATCCTGCATATGCGATGTTGAATCCATGCCTCATGTTGTTGGTGCATCATCTCCTAATGCATGCGTTGGGGTTGGAGTGTGAAGGACTATAATTGGGACAGACCTAAGTCTCATCAAAGTGGTGATCATGATCTCCAAACACTCCCCCCTTCTATCTACATTCTCAAGACTAAACCATAGGTCATCCATATCGCGTCACATGTCAAACAACAAACCTCTCATTACTTCCACATAAGAGAAAAGGTGAGACCAATCTTCACAGTTGTTGCAATTGTGATGATAGGGAGAGGGAGGGGGAGCCACTCTAGGAGCAGAGGGGACGCCAGAGGGTATGGAGGAGGACGAAATATCCAAAATTTCACCCAGAGAAAAGCTCAATGAGTTTCCTTGGTTTTCAAACCAGTCCATATAGAAATCCCAAGGAGAAGACAGAGGCCTTGGACGACGTAGACCATAGGTTGACAGGGAAGACGAAGAAGCCTAGGGACTTGGAATATTTGGATGTCTGGTGTTATTCCTAAATGAAATTCCATCGTAGGTTAGATACCAATCTGGACCATGTTTCAAGCACCCTCACAGAAACAACATAACCAGGAAGGATAAGGACTAGAAGTAATGTGGATAACAATGCACAAACAGTTAAAATCAAATGTCAAACCAGAGGTTGACTCTGTCAGGATCAAGAAGGGAGGTAGCAAGTCCATCTGAGACATGGGGAGCCATAGGAGCTAGGACCCAACATATAACCACAAGGTTGATCTCACACATGCAGTGACTTGACATACTAGGCATGTCCATCTTCTCCAATAAGTAAAGCATATAATCCACACGCAACGCCAGTGGATGAAGGTACATACCAGAGTAAATGTGAATCGAATGTCGGAGGGGGAGCATTAAGGAGCTAAAGGTGAAAGGCATGGTGGTTTTCATGTGGCACTCAAATTCTACCCACATTCCAACCACACTCATTAAAACTAGTTTAGATGTGTAACACCCCATACGGGGGATTAATTATTTTCATAATTAAAAAGGGGGAGGGTTAGTTAAAATTAAACTAAGAGCGACAGGTCCCATGCCTGCCCAAATTCAGATTCAAACTATCCATAAGGGGTAAGCCATTTAAACTGTCAATTTTTGAACTTGCTTATGCATATGTGAATTCCTTTTGCAAGTTGAATATCAATGGCCTAGATTCACCCACAGGCTAAATCAACAGTTTGTTGAGCGTAAATATTTAAACGGGCATAATGTTTTCTGCAAGTGTCAGAATTAGGTCCATGATACCTCGTTGGAAATATATCAGATAGAGGAATGTAGTGGTAGAGGTATCTAGGCTAGGAAGGTGACAAAAGACATAGGAAAAATCAAAAAACTGCAGGCAATGGATTCAGGGGAAGAAATGGCCATGCAAACTTCAAGAAGCCATATTTGGAGCTACGAGAAATAAAATTGGGCCCAAGAAAGCTTGATGGAAATATGGAGAAGATATGAACAAGATGAGAATGCAAGTGATGGAATATTGAGAGTAGAAATATGTTGAAAATGTAAAACACACATGGAACCCAAATTTAGTTGAAGAACCATCTATGTGGACTTCATATAGTCATATCTCAGGCCAAAACAAATGAAATCAAGCCAACAATATATCAATGGAAAGATGAGACAGAGGAGGATAAGGAAAAGTGATCTTGTTCAGTAGTTCAAGGTCATAAATGTCTAGAATAACTCAAGGAATTTTGAAAACGATGGCAACCAACTGAGTAAATAATATTTTTAATAAATATCATTTGTAAACTTCCATAAGCCGAATGTGACCACCTAGGGGTCTCTTCATCTTCCACTTGTAACTCCCACATATACATTTTTGAAAATATACTAAAAAAATTGGTGAACACGAAACAAATAACCACTAGAGATGAAAATTCTCTCTTGTTTTATAAAAGAGAGTTAGTTGAATGTAAAAGGGAATTTTTCCCTTTGTAATGAAAGATAGTACTATTACTTCCGAGTTAATAAAGAGAAAGAGGCATTCCATAAATATGTGATTTTGGTGGATGTACATGAGACTATTCTCTGTGCATTTGTCTTTTGCTAAGTAGATAAGATTTGGTCGTATGACCTATTTATGCACTTTTTTTGTTTTCTCATGTAGTCACATGTTTCCTTGTGGGTACATAAATGATGTTATGGATGTGTTGTACAACTATTTCAATATGTATCAGTAGAATTGTTGCTTTCATTTATCGTTAGAATACATGAACTATTTCTGGTCCTAATGGTATCACGTTTCGTTGTACTCAATATTTTAGTTTTTCTCTCGAGATAGATTATAATTAGTTAGATTAGATTAGTTTTATTTTAGTTAGATTAGTATTATGATTAATTAGAAATATTTGGGGGACAGTCTGATGTATTTCCCCTTTTTCTTATTTTAATTCTGAGCGGCAACGAGGCCCACATACTCCTCTAAAATGCCACCCCAAATGAGAGTAGGTCTAATTGGGATCTTCCATCGGGCATTCTCTCTTACCTTCTTGACAGGTCGTTTGGACCCGTCAATTGATTTATTAACTTATGGGTAAGTGCTTTTGGTCATATATATAGGACTTTGGAGACATTTTCTTTGGTTCCTTTTTTCCATGTCAATATTTTTGGACATGTAATGATATCGAAACTGACATATAGGTTATATTTTTCCCTCTATGAATTTTTTTATTATCCATTTCTTGGTTCATTTTACCTTAGAATCGACCCCACTGACTTGTGAAACGAAACCTTATTTGCAATTTAGGAGTTTTGTAGTTCATTTGGTAGAGCCTACCACTCATGGGTGCCCTAGTTAGAACCTTATTCACAGTTTGAAACCCATGTTGAAGTAGTTTCATAGGCTCGAGATCCCTATTTAGTCCCGACATGACTTTGCGTTGAAGCCTCATATATTCTTCTCAATATTTTTCTGGCCAATACCTGTGGGGATCCCTCATTTACGTGTTAAGTTATGATATTGCATTACATTCTAGTGCATGTTATTTTGAGCCTAATTTCAGCTTCAACTTGTTGTTTTTTAACCTCTTTCTTATGCATTCTCATCATTTTCTATCCTTTCCATATTTTCTTTTGTGACTTGAAACCTATATCCCTAGAGGAAAATTTATCTTGGGTGTCCATATCCTACACATGCGCCCTTGAATTAAGCATAGGTATGTTTCTTGCACTTGGAAATGGTTTTCTTTCTCTGTAACACTTGTTTCCTCCACTATATTATAGCATTATTTTACTCTTTTTTAGGATTTCATAATATGAAAAAGAAAAAAAAATCAAATAACAAAAAAATAGCATTGGAATGAGTCTTATCTACCATTATTGGCTGCATTCGAGTCGCCTCTGAACAAAGAACAAAGTTTTGAGTCCAATCTAAACAATTTTGGTTAGTATGACTTTAGGAAAATGAACCAATTACATAGAGTTGTCACTCCTTCGATTGGTTATTCTTATAGTCACTATGGGGAGTATATTGTTTCCTATTGCATCCTAGACTTATGGATATTTTCATTTTTAGTTCATCCTACTTAAGTCACATATTATGTTGTGTTCTTTTCTAGAGGAATTTTTAGCCTGTGTCAGCCATTCCATATAATTCCTTGACTTTGCAAGTCAACCTTTCCCTATGTTAATTACATATCAAAATCAAGAGTATATTTTCCTATACTTATGCTGGTATGGAAGGTCCTCATTGACTTCACATTGACAAGTTAATGTCTTATCAACTACAACAAATTTCTCTAAGAGTTTGACCTAGAGTCACACCTTGTGCATATTTACATCATTGATAGGTGAAATTGTGCTCAACAGATGACATTCCATCATTGGTCGTTGACTGCGTGGTTTCACTTGTGTTAAATAGAAAGAACATTATTTTCACATTGGGATTCGTAGAATATATTAGATTCCATTTTTCTCCATTGGTGGTTTCCTTTCCTTTGTTGATAGTCTTCATTATTGGTTTTTATTAAGATGTTCTTCTTTGTTCTCTATTTACATCTGGTGTGCACGGGAGACGTACTTCGTGGTGGTCCTTTCAATATTTTGTTTGATTCCTTTCAAATATTTGGCCTTATGCTTCTCCTTGTGTTGGATGATGGGGCATGCCTTAATTCCCTCCTTTCAACGGATCTCTTCCTATCGACTTCAACACATATTACTTTGGGATAGGGATCTAGAGTCCTTATTAGTACCTTGAGGCTTGCAATCATCAGTGGTAGGTTCACTTTATATTTACAATGGGAATATATCAATGTCCCTTGATTGATATATTCTACCAGGTGTTCGACATTAAAACCTCTATTCACACTTGCAGGTATCAAGGAGGTATGGAGAATAATAGTCTGTAAATAGGATAGGGATTGGGCCAAAAATATTGTCAATGCTTAAAAGGTGGAAAATGACACTATAATACATGCCCCGTAATGTGTGAATTCAGAAGAGAAATCGATGTCCGAAATACATTATAAGTCTTCAAAGAGTAGTGCGCCAAGGTGAAGGTCACTATAATCCAATCTAAGGATAAAAACTAAACAAAAAAAACAAGTTAGAATACTTAATCCCTAAAGCGGGAATACCCATGCTCATGTGTGATGATAAGCATGACCGCCAATCAAGTACACTATGGATACAGGTAAAATGTATATATAGAAATAAATGATCATGGCCACGAAAGAGATACATAGGGGATCCATGTCAAACATATATCATAACCACAGAAGAGATACATATTGGATATGTGTCTCAGAATCAACAAAGTATATCTTGAGGAAAGAGATAGAAATTGATCATTCAAGAGTACCAATGGAAAGGGTGGTACTATCCAATCATAACTCAGGAAGAAAAATAAAGTGGGTGATCCTAATACATTCCCGAGGTATTCAAATTAACCACCGTGGTATGAGTCTACACTATGTGAATATAGGAGTTTAATTCAAACATAGTGAGACACCATTTGATTACTGGCCATTGATGTATATAGTTAAGAAACACTATACAGCCCACCAATAATGATAATGGGTTTCAAGGTACCTAGTACAATCTAACGAGTGTGAATATAGGTTTTGATGTCAAACACCTGGTAGAATATATCAATCAGGGGACATTGATATATTCCCGTTTCCAATAGAAAGGGAACTTGCCACTGATGATTGCAAGCCCCAAGGTACTAATAAGGAGTATATATCCTTATCCTAAAGCAATATGTGTTGAAGTCGATAGAAAGAGATCTGATGGAAGGAGGGAATTAAGGTATCCCCTATAATCCAACACGAGGATAAGTAGAAGGACAAATATTTAGAAGGACTCAAACAAAATATTGAAAGGACCACCACGAAGCACATCTCTCGTGCACACCATATGTAAATAGATAATGAAGAAGAACATCTAAATAACAACCAATAATGAAACTAGGTATGGAACTCATGTACATGCGGGGCCAATAAAGGGACAATCGCGTACATGTCAGAAAATGATTTAAAAAATATATTTTTTCTTAATTAAATGTTGACTTACGGGTTTGGTTAGTTTCCTAACTCCTTTTACCTGTACTCAATCGTCTCTCACTAACTAGAGACTGCATAAAAGGAGCGTTTTTCCAAGAAGAAAGGTAATTAAAAGTAATGATTCTTTGCACACCTTAAGAAAAGATTTGTTTGGATATCCTTGCAAATTTTGTTAACCCTTATACATCCCTATTGTTGTTGGTTTTACCTAGAAACCCTTGTTTCCATCCCCCTTTTTTGATCACCAACTTATCTTTCCAAGAGTTTCCCTTTATATTCTATTTGGTCCTATGGTAGATTTGAAGTCAATGTTATATTATATTGCAGGAGAAAGAGTGGAGGAACATGGGATCTTTCTCGACAAGGTAGCATCACACATGACATATATAAATTTCTAACCACCTTAACTGTTGAATAAGTGTAAAAACTCTTTCCTTCGAAATATGTTGTATTTGTAACATTTTGTTTGCAATCTTTTCATATATGTTTTATAGAATACTAATTGCTGAGATTTTACTAGTATATTTCATTATACTAACATGCAATTATTATTATAACTACTTCTCTGTATAGTATTGCATCTAGGTTCTTGCAGGTTGCAGAGGACCTATTGGAAAGGAGCGAAGAAACTACAACAATCGAGAACAACATCAACCATAGGAGTCCGAGTGAGTCATAATTTATCTTCCACCCAACAGTTAGTTATTTATTTTGAAATCAGTTATTATATCTTTGCTTCATGTCCTTTTGGGAATTTGTTTATGTATGGTCATTGGTACACTGCAATTAGCCCACTATTGTAGGGGATTTTCCTCTAAAGCAAAATCTCCATGGAGAAAGTCGTATTTACATATAAATTTTGAAGATGAAAATATTCTACTGCTATTAGACTTAAAATAATTCTAATTGAAGTCATTTTAACAACAGAAGAAAATATTTCATCAAAATTTATACATTTCTTCTATGTAAACCCCTTTACAAGAATTTTAGCCTTGTACCTCTTTTTTCCTCCATATTCTTCCTTCAACCTGTAAAACTATTTATTCTTCAATGCTCCTTTACCTATAGGCAATTGAACCAAGTCCTAATTATGGTTATGTAACAAAGAGTCGATCTCATCTTTCATGCCTTGCTCCCACTTATTTATGGTTTCTACATGCATTGCTTATTTCTATATTAATGGTTCACCATAACCAATCAATAATAAATAATATATTGAAGGATTTTATCATTTAGGGGGTCTAATTAACATGGTATATCTTCTGGAATCGCTTACAAGATTTTGAGCTAATTTTTGTTAGTGTTGTTGTTCTTGAACATTTTGATTTTTTGGCAACTTTGGAATTTCATTTTCTGTAATTTCATCAAGATCCGTGTATTCTGTGTTTTTCTTTTCCTATTTATTTCCCTACAACTGATATTTATACATGACCTCTCATTGAATACCACATATCTACTCTTAATGATTTTTTGATTTTTATAATCACGTAAGCGATAAACAAAACCATTAACTCCATATCTAATAAAAATACACTTCTTGGATTTTGCTTCAAGCTTTGTTCTATTTTTTTTTATCAATATGGACAAATGATTCACAACTCAAAGTCTTCATAAATGAGTAGTTTACATTTTAACCTTTCCATGCCCCCTTTGGAATGCCACCATCCAATGAGCTTGAAGGCCCTCTATTTATTAATTAAACAATAGTATCCACAAATTATTCCCAAAACTGTAAGGGAAATCCAACATGCAATCTCATACTCCTTGCACAGTCCATGATTATCCTATTCATCCTTTTTTACACACCATTTTCTTCTGGTGTTCCTAGAACTATATTATCTCTACGAATCCCATGGTATGAATAACAACAATAAAACTCCTTATTGTATTATTCACCTCCAATGTATGATTTGAGTCACTTCAACTTATTTCTTGTTTCATTCTCAACCAAATCTTCCCATTTCTTAAAAGTATCAAAAACTTAATATTTTTTTCAAATCAAATAAACTTAAGTTTTATTGTTCGTGTCATCAATACATGTAACATAATAATAAGATCCACTAGGATATGAAAATTGAGTCGGTCCCATACATTTGTATATACAAGCTCTAACGTTTTACTTTTCAATTCCTTCCGAACTCTGAGAAATATGACTCTCTTTTGTTTTACATAAACACAGTGATAACATAAATCCAAATCAACCTAGTTCAAATATGGAAACAAATTTGTTGAGTGGAGAATCTACAACCCCTTCTCACTCATGTGTCCAAGTATATGATGCCACAATGATGTATCCTCTCTATCGAAGCTAAAGCAATAGAAAATTCAACATTACTGGTACATAAATACAACATACTTACCTTTCATCCTTTTTCTATTATTGTTGATCCTTTAGTGACCTTCCATAGATTTCTCATAAATATAACTACACATCCTTAACTATCCAACTACCCTATTGAAATCATAATTATTCTCAAATAAGGAACTTTCTTCACCTCTTTTAGCAACCATTGGTTTCTATTCTTTAATTGTATCTGTATCTTACCCTTTCCAACAATTTTACATGGTTTATCATCACCCAAATAAACTTGTCCAAAATCACCCTAAACATAATCTTGAAAATATTTCCTATGGGGTGTGGCATGAAATGAATCCCCTGATTCTATCCCCCATAAATAAGTAATTTTATATAATGAAAAGATTAAATAATCTTGCAACACATCACCGTGTTGCATTATGTTTTCATTGATGTCAAAGAGTTGATATCTTCTCATATTATCATTGATGTATTGATTGATGGTCTATGTTGTCATAGATGTAATTGATATCAAATATGTCAAGTGGTGTCATAGTGATGTATTGTCATGGATTGATGTATAGATGGGATGATGTAAATATTGGTCATTGTTGTCTTGTCATGGTTGATAGGAATAACCAAATGGATAAGCTCCAAAGTGGTCCCCTTATGGTTAAAGCACTCATAGGAAGACACTCTTGGATAAAGTTCTCAAAGTGGTCCCCTTATGGTGACAACCCTCATGGGAAGATGCTTTGTGAAGTACAAATGGTTAAGTATCCCAACATTGTGGTTAGGGAACCCAAGTTTTATTAAGGAATAATGTAATGAATATCAGTGAATTTGTAGGAGAAACTATTCCATATGGATAGTATATGTCATGTCATTTTTAGTGATATGTGAAACATCACATAACTCCTTACGATTAGAGAGATATGTCCATGTGAATTTGGAGAACCCTCATGACTTATCTAGAAGCCTCTAGAAGGTCAAAGAAGTTAAATTATTCTAGAAGCTCCTAGAATAAGTTGACCAGTCAAAGTGGTTAGTCATGGGTTAAGTGGTTGCAAAAAGAAAATAATTAAAAATAAATTAGTTGCAACTAGAATTGGAGAGTTTACTATTTGTGGATAAGTAGTTAAGTGGACAAAGTGGTTAAGTGGAAAAAGTGGCTAAGTGGACAAAGTTGGTTAAGTGGACAGAGTGGCTAAGTGGACAAAGTGGTTAAGTGCATACTTCTAGAGGAAGCTACTTGGAGAGTATAAATAAGAGAGCAAGGGTCTCTCATTAGTATCCATTGAGCATATTGAATATCTACAAGTGACTGAGGTAACCAAAGGATATCTAAGGATAATTTCAGAGGGAAGGTGAAGTAAAGAAGGCCAAAATTCAAGGGAGGATAAATTCTTTTGATGATGGTTGCTAGCGGAAAAAAACCCCCTATGACTACACCAGGGTTCAGAATGTAGGCAGATCAATTAACCGTCTAAAGGTCAACTACTTCTCTAAATTACCCCAAACATACCAAAACTCATACAAGAAAAGAAAAGATGAGGGGGATCGGGTAACTATACCTCTACTCCACATCCGGTGATGATCCCCTCGCGCTTGAAAGCTTCCCTGACTGCAAGCCTCCTCCCAAGGATAACCTACATTCAAAGGTTGACAAACACAAAACTACAAGAATACTATTTCGTATACAAATTAGGGTTAGATATTAGAATGTCAAAACATAAACCATTAAAAGCATTCAATACACCATGATTTGGGACAGGAAAAGTAATTATTTTATTAATAACTCAATGGTTATACCTTTACAACCAAATCCGACTACTGCTCCACGAACCTGGTCTGGGATCCTCTTCACCAAGCTCCAAGTGCACTTTTGTATGGCTTCTCCTCTCAAACTTATAACCTCTTCTTGGGAAGTGAATGGGTTCTGATGGAGGAAGAAGGGTTAATTGGGAAATGCTGAGACAATTCTCAAAAAAGGGCTGCAATAACTTGGGCAAGGAGGGGATGTGAAAAGGGAAGATTTTCATTTTTCTTATGTCTAGATGTGGAATGAGACCCCAACACCTCCTTTTATATGAAAAAAATATGGTTATTCAGTTGGGTGACGGAATATAGGCAGTGGATTAGTTGGGTAACTACTCAATAGCTTGTAATCTCAATGAATTCCTTGCAACTTTTTTTTTTTAAACTTTTGCAAGTATATGCGAGTTGTAATGGTGCAACACGCGTATGTATGTGGACTGTAGTGGTGCAGCAGGCGTATGTACGTAGGAAGTAATGGTGCAGGGTGCATACATCTTCAAAAATTTGTTTTTTTAGAAGAGAAACTTAGTAGTGGCTTGGAAAAAAAATGAAAGTAAGAGGGCCAAAGGCCAGGTATGCATGTGTAGAGCAATTTAGGGTTATAACAGTGCTTTCTAAGGTATGTTATTTACAAGTCATCTCACCATTTTAGAAATAACTTGTTTTATAGAATTATTCAGATAGAGAAATATAAAGGTTGTTGATACATCATATCCAAGTAACTGTGATAAAACTTTAAGCTTGTGGGTCGTTGTATTTTGGGAGTCACACTCTATGGAAAATAGGGTTTGTGGCTAGTCCTGAAACTAGTCTAAAACAGGTGTTTTAGGTAAAAACATCATAACTTCTTCATAAAAAATCCAAATTCAGTAATACAAAATTTATTGGTTAGAGTATAGTTTGTAGTATGTTGTGTACAATTTTCCTATCCATATAAAAAATATTCCGGGCGGGACATGCTCTGCAAGTTTTCTCTCTAGAATAACCCAGAATTCAGCAAGGTATGCCATTTTTTCTATAACTCCTTTTATGGAAGGTTCCAAGCAGCCGAACCTAGAGGAATTGCATAAAAGACACTGAAGAACATTGTGTACCATTTTCATACCTTTTTTCATTATAGGTACAAAGTTATTATTGTTGCAAGTTAGGGTTTTTTACTAATCCAAAATTAGTCATGTGGGAGTAAAGTAAAGTTTGATGAAAATGATAATCTCTTGTTGTTAAAGTTAAGGAAGGTTTGCAGGTCTTTGATCATATACACCAGGTCTGTTACAGAGTTACAAATCATATTTGGATAATGATATTGATGAGACAGGTTGCGGTGACAGGTTGTTGTGACAGTTTGTGCATAGTTGATGCACTTGTGTTGGTATAGACTATTGGTATAGTTTCACAGATTGCTTTATGTCTACAAGATGGAGGGTTGGATTCCTCACATCTTGGTTGGTCCTGAGATATGCAGGTTGGGTATTTAATTGAGAGTTGGTGCTCTCTTGGAGTGGGTTATCTATTTCAGTTGGTGTTGATAAAAACCAAGGTTTGTAGTCCGTAATAAAAAATAAAATTATGCATATATATGGTGTTCCTTTCATTATTTATTGTGATGGTGCATAGATATTTATTGTTAATGTATGTGATTGAGATATATTTACATGCAAGAAACTAAGTATGAATGGAAGTAATAAGTAATGATGTTGTGAATGGTGATTGCTAACTAAAGTTTTGTGAGGAGTGTAAAAATATCCCTCACATTGATTCACTCCCCTCTCAGTGTGATCGGTGTGTCAAACAATTGGTATCAGAACAGGCCTTCACTATAAGCCTTAACAAGCTTGGAGGATACCCATGGACACACAAATGGATGATGAAGTTCCAATCTTTGATGAGAAAAACTATTCATCATGGAGAATAGAAATGAAAGGGTATTTGAAAGAAAAGGAGCGAGTGTTTGGAAATCATCTATTGGTGGATCATTTCCCTTGAAGAATAAGTCAAAGTTTGCATCTCAAAACGAAGAAAAAAAGAATAATGCATTGACTCTCGATACCGTTTTCAATGGACTCTCAAGTTTTGTCAAAGAAAACATGGGACAATGTACTTCCGCCAAGGATCTATGGTTGAAGCTAGAGAAGACATATCAAAGAAAAAAGGAAGACACTGAAGACAATTCCATCAAGAACAATGAAGGTAAAAACTCTCCAAAATCCTCTAATTGCAATAATTCTAAGTGTGATGATGTTGAATGTTTCTCTACAAGTGAAGAAGAAAATATACAAGTAGTTTGTGTAAAATCAGATGACAACTATCCTATATATGAAGAGGAATTTGTTGAATCTTAAATATAATTTTTTATCAGAGTTAGATGATGTTAGCAGTGAAATAGGACATTACTCATTGCTTTTAAGTATATTGAAAAATACACCAAGGAAGTCCTAGAAAATTACCCAAGATATACCATGGCAATAAACCAAATGCTCAAAGAACAAGAAGAAAGAAAAAAGACTCAGTTAGAAGAAAAATAAGAAGATATCAAAAGATTAAAGAATGAAATAGAAGAAAAGAAGAAGGTAGATGATGAGATTAGCAAAAGTATTGAATTTAATGTCAATACTAAGACCAAAATTGAAGAATCCAAAAGAATAGAGGAACTATTGAAGAATCAAGTAAATGAAAAGGAAGAGTCATGCCATAAGTTGGAAGTTGAAGTTGTTGATCTTAGAAAGAAAGTAGAGAAGTCAAACGATCACATCAAGTTCATGAACAACTCAACAATATTGGATGAGATCCTAGATAGCCAAAAATCTCCAAATGATAAATCAGGTCTTGGATACAACAAGGAAGCTATACATCTTGAAGGTCTTGGATACAACAAGGAAGCTATACATCTTGAAGCTATCACTTCTAATAAGCATGAGGCAAGTCCTTCATTTTCAAAAGGTGGAAGTAATGTTGCAAGTCAAGCATCTACACAAATCAAGGAAAATTTCAAAATAACAAATCAAGGAAGACATCAAGAAGCCATATTTACACCTCAATGAAAATTTAGAAGAGAGACAATTTCAAGATGGACACCAAAGAAAAGGTATGAAAACGTTTTTCATGGTCACTGCTACTCATGTAATGAATATGGTCACAAATTTTTAGATTGCAGACATTATGCAAGGAAAGATAATGCAAGGTTTCATAACACCCTAAGGTGTTGGAGATGTAATCAAGTGGGACACATTGTTTCTTATTGTAACACCATGAGATGCTACAGTTGTAGTGGGTTTGGCCACAAATACCAATATTGTTGGAACACAAGAAGACATTCCATGAGGAGTGGTCCATAAAGCATGACAAGAAGAACGCATGAATCTCAGAAGGTGGGCAATTTTGAAAATATGGAAGCTCATAACTCAAGTTATGATAAGTTAGGACACCTTCAGAAGTGGATGAAGAAGACTGAACAACCAAAATAGAATGGCAGCCATGAGGCAAGCTCAAGCTTGTTTTTTTCTAAAGCATATGCAGGCTCCTATGGGAGAAGTCACTTACATACACGAGGTGACCTATAGAAAGGTCACGTACATACAAAATCTTTCTTTAGAACAGGTTGTGTACTTGTGGTAAAAGCCTTGGAAAAGAAGGCTATGTAGACGAGTTGCAACATGGTGTGATGGTATAACTCTGTTTTGCAGGGCCTGACATGGTTTATTGCAGGTTTTCATGATTATATGTTGGCATGTGTATTTGATGTATGTATGGTGATGACATATGGTTGAGTGTTGAAAGTGTATCTTGGATGCATGGTACTAACCCTAGAGTGTGGATTGAGACATTTACTATTGAGGAACATTTTTGGTTATGTCAGTGATGATATGGCATGTTGTTTATGGGACAATTCATGTTGATGTGATTTTAACTAGAGACATATAATTGATCTATTGAGTGACACTCTTAGTGCATGTTTAGAGGTACTATTGGTTGCTTAGTACTTGTTGTAGTGAATGGTTTTTGAGGCAGATCTATCATGGTACATGGCGGGTACATATGTGAGCTCCATTGATATATCTTGTGATGTATTGTTAGAGCCATATTTGTTGGATTTTTTGGTGCATACATTTGGCATGTGGTTGAGCTACATATTGGGACATGCAGTTGATGAGTTGATGAGGTGGTTATGTTGTACATCATTGATGAGTCATATCTTAATCTATGGTTGTTTCACTTTCTTTGGTACATGATATCTGGGATGATATAGTTGAGACACTTGATATGATGCTTGGTTGATAATATTGATAGTTGAGATACATGGTTCTGGCACTTGGTTCATGGTAGAGGAATATCATGAGTGATATGACACTTGTTTGATGCACATGGTTGGCATGTTGGTAGAGGCATATAGTTGGTACACATTTGGAATATGTTCTTGGCATATGGTTGATACACTCCATTGATGATATATTATGATATATTCTATGGTATTGATGTACATGGTTGATGTACATGGGTGTTGTGCATGGTTGACACACAGTATGGCATAGGATGTGTTATCACACTAAGTCACCTTGGGTCTTTAGTTTGTTTTTATCGTTTTTAAAAAAAATCCTTAGATTCTTATTTTTTCTTTAAAATAATTTTCTCATCCCTTTAATGTTATGTTTGATAGGACCCCTTTGGATGACTAAACCTT